>LZPO01099885.1:1380650-1397004 GCA_001675575.1 Neotoma lepida
GTCACTTTTGCCTATCTGAAGAGTGGTGATTCAAGAATATTGAGGCCCTATCATGTCTGCTCAAATGTGCACATAAAAAAAAAGATTCTTACACTCTTATGGATGCACACAAGTATATTTTACATAGTTTGTCAGCTTATAAGATTTATTATAAATATATTCATTGTCACACAACACATTGTCCCAATGTTAATGTATACATCAATGCATATTTGGTATCTCATAATTTTTGTAGGTTAGTAATCCACTTGTTTCTATATTTGTTTTATAATTCAGATTGTCTAACAAGCAGTAATAAAGGTGCCATATTCTCATCTAAAGGCTTGATTTGGAAGAGATCTACTTGCAGATGCATTTGTTGGTTGTAAACCATCCCAATTTGCTTTCTGTTCTTGTGACAAACACCATGACTGAAAGAAATACGGAGAGGAAAGCGTTTATGTGGTTTGCAGATTATACTCTATCATCAAGGAAAGGCAATGCTGGGGCTCAAGAGGGAACCTGGAGCCAGGAACTTAAGCAGAGACCACTGAAGAATGCTGTTTACTGGCTTCCTTTTCATGGCCTTCTTACACAACTCAGAACCGATTGCTCAGGGGTGTATCCATCCACAGTGGATTTCAATTTCCCACATCAATCATTAATCAACATGCCCTACAGACATGCCCACAGGCCACTCTGATGGAGCCAACTCCTCAAATGAGGATTCTTCTCAGGTGGCTCTAGTTTGTATAAAGTTCACAAAAATTAACCACCACTTTATCAGAATTCAGTTACTTAAGTCCCCAATTCCTAACTGGCAATTGTCTAGAAGCTTCCCTCAATTTCTTGCTGCATGGGACTTTTCATAAGCAGCTTCCTCACAAATATGAAGTCTACTCCATCAAAGCCAATAATGGAAAGAGTATTGTAGAAAGATAAAATCTGCACTATGTAACCTAGTACCATAAATGACATCCCCTGATTGTTACTAGGTTCCGGTGAGTAGAAACAAAACAGTAGATCTAGCTTATATTGAAAAGGAAAGGATCATACAAGGATACAAACACTGTGAGATGGGAATTAGTGGGGATTATTTCAGAACCTGCCTATCCCTATCATGTTTTCTAGGCCCATTTCTCTCACATCTATCCACTTGACAATACTGGGTTGAATTTTTGAAGACTGTCAGTTCTCAACACGACAGTTAGTCAAAGAAAATTTCCCTGCACAATCCATCCTAAAGTTGATTAATCCTTTCCTTGCACCTTTTTTTTTTCATGCCAACTGTAGCCTCCACCCTTCCCAGTTTTCCTCCCCTGCCTCTCTCTCCCCCAGATCCACTCTTCCTCCATTTCCCTTCAAAACAAAAAGCATACCTGCCAGGGATATCCACCAAACATGGCATAATAGGTTACCATAAGACTAGGCATAAACTCTCATGTCAAGGCTGGATGAGCAACCTCGTAGGAGGAATAGGGTCCCAAGAGCAGACAAAAGAGTCAGATACACCCCCACTCCCACTGATAGGAATGCCAAAAGAGCACCAAGCTACACAACTATAATGTCTATGCAGTTTACACCCATACAGGGTCTGTAATTGTCACTTCAGTCCCTGTGACCCCTATGAGCCCTGCTTAGTTGATCTTTGGCTGCCAGTATTCTTAACTACTGAGCCAGCTTCCCAACCTCTCTTCTTTGTACTCTTTTTTTGGGGGGGTCGGGGAAATGACACAGAAGGTTTCTCTGTGTAGCCCTGGCTGTCCTGGAACTCACTCTATAGACCAGACTGGCCTTGAACTCAGAGATCCACCTGCCTCTGCCTCCTGAGTGCTGGGATTAAAGGCATGTGCCAAACCACCCAGCTCTTCTTTGTACACTAAATATATGTCTACCATTTTCAGTTATTCTTTACATAGCTCTTTCTGCCACTATAATTTATGAACAGAATTTATAGTTACATTTTTTAATGTCTGGTAAGACAGTTCAAAAAAGTATTCCTTAAATGATAAATAATAAATGTTTAAGAGTAAATGAAATGGAGCCATGCATGATGGTACACACCTTTAATCCCAGCACTCAGGGACAGACACAGGCAGATTTCTATGACTTTGAGGCTATCTTGGTCTACATAGTGAGCTCCAAGAAAGCCAGGGGCTATATAGTGAGCCCTGTTTCAAAAAGAAAAAAAAAAGAATAAATAAAAGGCTGAGGATATAGCTCAGGTTTATAGTGCTTGCTCAGCACACAAAGGGCCCAGGGTGCTATCTCTAGCACCACAGAAATAAAATAGAAAAGAGAATTTAAAGTGTAATCACAAGGATTAAGTATACTTAAAATTTTCTGGAGTCATAGTGTCTTCTAGACCTGCATGGCAGGAATTTATCTATTTGACAATAGAGTATGTCATTCCTGTTAGGATACAAATGGCAATTATTTTATGAGTGACACCCTAATGTGAAAGAGTTGTTTATGTCTCTTATTCTGACTTACTTTTTTTTGTTTTTTATGAGATATGGTTTGCTTATGTAGCCTTGGCTGGCCTATAACACTTGGCCATAGAGATCTTTTTACCTCTGCTGCACAAGTACTGGGATTAAAGACATGTACCACCATGTCTGATTTTAACTTATTTTAAATGAGAAGCAACCATACCATTAAATGTCATATAGCTAGTACATTATAACAATTTAGAATAGTATAATAGGCTTCATCATCGGAATATGGAATGGAATCTTAACTCTACTACTTAATGGCTCTGTGGCATTTGATATGTTAGTTAATCTCCCTGTTTCTTGAATCACTGGTCTTTGAAATGGGAATAGCAATTTGACCTATAGTGTAGAGATGTTGCAAAGATTGAATGAAATAATTTGTCGGGATGGGAAAAGATGTGAACTCTCCATAAATTTCAACCACTATTATTTCCAATTGTAATACAAAATAGAAAGGTGTCCATGACATGTAGTTAAAGAAAAGCAACTTGGTGAGCCATGTGCAAAATATTTTTGTAATAAATGACTATATGTATGTATATATGATCAATTTATCTTTTTATATAGGGAACATTTTAAGTATACGCAGATTTTTTTGTGTGTTTGTATATATGTGTTCTATACATGCATGTGTGTGCATATGCACTTGTGCATGTATGTGTGTGGAGGACTAAAGTTGACATCAGGTGTTTTCCTCTATCTCCCTTCAACTGTAGGGTCTTCTATGGCAAGGTCTGTCACTCACCTGTGGCTTGACATATCAACTAATCTGGCTATACAGTTTACTTCAGGGATTCCCTATCTCTGCATCCTAGCTTGCTGGCTGCAACATCTACTGAGCTTTTTCATGTTTGGGTATTATTGTAATTTTTATTTCGGGGATAACTTACAGAGTGAGTGAGGGGTCAGATACAGGAACTGGGAGAGAGAAGACGCAATCCAGCAGAGAATTCTGGCTTGGTCTCCAGTCAGGCATCCAAGACCACGAGCTATCCAGAAGCAGAAGGAGAAGGAAGGGGCCAACACGTACGCACCTCGAGTCTTAAGGGGCTCCCCCTGAGCCATGCCCTGGGGGAGGTCTTAGGCAGGTGTAGCATTTACCTGTTGTCACTGTAGGAGCAGTGTCCCAAGGCCAAAGCCTAAACAGCTATCCACTATATCTTATATTAATCTACATTTTATCATGTGGCTTTTTACCTTTCTTTTATTCTGTATGTCCAACTCCCCACATCTCCATGATGTCTCCTGCATGCATTGATTCCTCCTGCTCTTCCTTTCTCTCCCCAGAAATCCCACCTATACCTCCTGCCTAGCTATTGGCCATTCAGCTTTTTATTACACAAATCACAGCAAATACATCTTCACAAAGTGTACAAATATTCCACATTTCCCCCTTGTTGTCTAAATAAAAAGGAAAGGTTTTAACTCTAACATAGTAAAACTAATTACAATAAGAACAATTATGAAGTAAGAATTATATTTGCAATATCTGTTATAATTGTATTAGGTCAATTAGGAGAAAGTACTATCTATCCTATCTTAGTGAGTCCAAAGTTTTATACCTAAACCATTTTCTATCATAACTTGTATTACCATCCTCAAAATATTTTTTAGGCCTTAAAACATCTTAGTTAAATAACTCAAGCTTTTATGTTTTGCAAACTTATAAACTTTATATCTCTTATGCAAGTTTCTTTTCTGAATTTGGTAACAAGGAAAACTGTAACTATAACTATTTGGTCTTAAACCCTATCAAAAACCCTAGAAAGATATAATATTACCTGAGTAAACAGGAAGTGCAGGGCAAGCAAATTCCAAAACTGTAGAAATGACAAGAGACATCTGGTTGCTTGGACAATCACTCAAGGTTCCTCTGCAACATTGGGGCATCCATCTTCTGGCTGCTGGCCTAGAATATATGACAGACTTTTCTGTGAAGCAGGAATTTTGAAGGACTATCCTACTTTGTCTTGGCAAAGTTCAGCAATCACCCTCTTTTTTGTCCTGCTTGTCCAGTTTGGACAGCATATTATCATCAGTTAAGGGAAGGGCAGTTTCTTTCCCAGTGGCTAACTTTGCCACATTAAAAACAAATGCCATATGGAGATTCTTTGATGCTCATCATCCTTTTTTGAAGTAAATTGGTACTGCCAGGAGCAGACATGTCTCACTGTCATGAAAAGTTTTACAGTACTAAAACATTTTAAATGCCGTATTCTGTAGGTCTTTGAAGTGTTTGGAAACCATCTATATATTTAAAATATATCTCTGTTTAACCTTGAAAGCATATCTAATATGACTACAAGTTTGATTATTATAGATGACTAACTACTAAGCTGTATTTCTTAATTATCCTAAATAGCTTTCAAGGATTAGACGTTTATATTACCTTTTTAAATGAGCTGTGTAGGTACAATATCTTAAAAAAGAATAGAAATATATATATGGTATAACAAAATAAGCTTAAATTTGTATCAATATATAAAAACCCATACATTTTAAAATATTTGAGACTAGTGGTTGTTTTTACATTTTGAAAGTAGATTCAATAATCTACCCTTTTATCTTATCATTTTTATATCCCTCTTTTTCTTTTCATAATGAGATCTGTAAATCCAATTTCCTTTGCTTATTTTTTTCCTGACCATGATCAGTAACAAATTACAACCAATCTCCCTAAATGATGACAAACATCCATAACCCACCAAATGACCAAAAACTACCCTCCCCACCTCTTGGGAATGTGGGCATAGTGTTCTTTAGACTGCTTCCTATTGTCTAGGGGGTGAAGGCATCTTTAGGGGACCCTGAGAAATTGAGATGATGGCCAAGTCCTGGGAGAGCTAACTATATCATTTGTTGTCCAATCTCTGTGTAATGGGAAAGTTCAGGACTTATTTGAAATCCTGGTTGGAGTGCTTTGTGAGTCTGGACCATCGCAGCTAGCAGTTTTGAAGTTGTTCTGGATGTAGAATTTTGAGGAAACTACCAAGAGGCATTTTGAGAGGCTGGATCATCTGGGCTACTTGTCTTCATTGGTATTTGGTTCTTTTTTTTCTGAAAACACATAAAATTTAAAAGGTAACATGGATATTTGTATTAACACATATATGGAATGTGCAGTGTGCACAAGTCAGGTAAAGATGATTTTTTTTTTTACTTTATGTTTGTGCAGATAAAAGATATCTGTTAACTTTATAAGTTTATAAGTTTATAACTTTATAAGTTTCTTTAGACTGTGTAACCAAATCTCTATCCATGCCATATGAAAGGATGTCATGTAATAATAAGTCATGAGGACTCTGTAGCCAACAAATTTATCATGTCTCATCTCATCTATGAGCTGTTCCCATGTAGAGGGATGAGCATATATGTTACCTGTCCTGTAGTCTTTCTTTGTTTCTTTTTTATGTCTTTAGCCAGGAGATCTCCCCAATCAAATCTGATCTTCATTAATTTTGAAGAGAATCATAACTTTTTGTTTCCTGTGGAAACAAAGGCATAACTTTTCTCCCAAAACAACATATTTTCTGACTTCCATTTTGAAGTTAAGACATTTTTTAAATATATAGGTTTGTTTAACTTAGCAGTTTCCATAATCCAATGTCTCTCAGCAGCTATTGTTTTTTGTAATTTAGCATTAAAATAATCCAAAGTGAACAAAGTACCATATAGGATCCAGACATCTTGTGTATATCCATCTTTACATGACTTATTTTCTTTGTATTATTTTACTCTCTCTTAAAGACTTTATTTTTAAACTACTACTACTACTACTACTAATTATTATTATTATTATTATTATTATTATTAACAACTGTCTGTACACATTTTCTACTGTATCTGTTTAAAGGTCTTCTCAGTCTGGACAACTTTACTATGCACCTGTATTCTTCTCTGACCATATGAGTGAAGTCTTAAACCCTCTGTGTGGCTCTGCACTGACCCTGGCTGGCTCAAGCTCACAGACAGTGGTCCAGAGAGGTGTCTCTATATACCAGGGCCTGACTGAGAGACTGCTGGACTAGAAAGCCGTGTTTGGCTCTGTGTTTGATTGTTTGAAACTTTTGTAAAGCTTTTTCAGGTCCTATTCAGAAATATGGGTCTTCACGTTGGACACCACATGTAGCAAGTCTTTCTCTGTCCCACCAGCCAGCTCCCAAATAACAACATATTGATTTATTATTAATTATGAAAGTTCAGCCTATAGCTTAGACTCTTATAGCTTAAATTAACCTGCTTGTATTAATCTATGTTTTACCACATGGCTTTTTATCTTTCTTTTATTCTGTATGTCCGAATCCCATGTCTCCATGGCATCTCCTGTGTGCCTCAATTCCTCCTCTTCTTTCTCTCCCCAGAAGTCCTGCCCATACTTCCTGCCTAGATATTGGCCTTTCAGCTTTTTATTACACCAATCACAGCAAATACATCTTCACACAGTGCACAAATATCCCACAACACAGACATTTGTGTTGTTTGAATTATTTTGAATAAGCATGTACTATGCTTTAATGTTGAATTGGGTTAAATTGATTGTTCCAAAGTGGCACATTAAAATCCTAGGTCTAATACCTTGGAGTGTGACCTCATTTGGAAATGTCATTGCAGATGTAAATGTTAATCCCACCAGTTGAGAATAAGACCACTACCACAATTTTGAGCCAAATTTGAAGCAAGCTTTAATTAAATACTGGCCAGGTTGATGGACTCTGTCCAGGTCTATCTCTGGGTTCCCAGAAATTGGTCACAACTCATACCCTGCAGAGGCTTAAAAACCAACCTCACAAGGCAATCTTATTTCCTATCAGGTCCAATTGGGTAAACATAAATCCTGACGCATTTCCTGCCTGCATGTACCCCACACATACACACACATGCCTACACATAATCAGTGGCAAGTGTACATCCTGAGTTATTTCTTGCCTAAGTACTTTCTGCCTACATGGGATCAAGTACACCCAGTGCAAACAAGTTTGTTTAGGGGAATGAAAAAAAAATAAACAATAGCCTCCAGCATTTAACTTTGGTTCTCATAGTAACTAGTTAAGATGACTGTAGTGATATATGTGGGCCTGAGTCCAAGGTGACGAAAATCCTTATAAAAATAGACGGGATGAATAAACACACAAAGAAAACTGTATGGTGTGATGACTGAGGCAGAGACTGAAGAACTGCAGATGCAGATGATGACGAGGAAATTTGCAGGCAAAGCACCAGAATCTAAGAAGCAAGGAGGGAACCTGGTTCAGAGGGAACCTTTCTCTGCCTACAGCTTGCCTCCAGAACTCCAAAACAATACAATGCGTTTCTCTTGTTTTAAGATACCCAGTCTGTGTTTTGTAATTACAGCCATCAAATAAAAACTAAAATGTGACCAAAATGACATGATAGTTGTTCTAAAATATAAGGAAAAAGGAAAGGGCAAAGTAGTTGTTATAAGTGATGGTACAGAGAAATTAGCATACTAGACCTCTCCATATGTAGAAAGGAAAATTCAGTGATGATCAAACTGTCAAGGCTATCTCTAGGTGTAGGGCAGGGCAGAGAGAAGAGCAAAGTGGCAGAAAAGCAAGCAGATTTTAAAAGACAACGAGCAGGGTAGTGATCTGAGCTAGTATGGGCTGCCTGGATTGATGACTAGAGATGCCCTTGCCTGAAGTAATTCACCTTCTGGGGAAGGCTAAGGGAGGTTCCTCAGGGATTAAGGGTGATTCCTGGCAAATTGGAAACTGCTTTAGGAGATCTGTTTTTGTGATCAACAGAAATCTGCCTTTAGACTAGTTTACCGAATAACAATCCTTCGGTTTACCTTGGCCAAAGTGCTTCTGTTTAGGGCAATGACACCAGCATTGGTATTTAGGGGGTGCTTTGGATCTAACATTCCAGCCTTTTGTTGGTGGTAAACTATGATGAGTCCTATGGCTACTTCCTGTTGATTGGGGACTTGAAAAGAGGGTGTCTGAAATGCTGTTCTAAAGCAGGGGCTCAAGCTGCCAGGCAACTGTAGGAGACATGAGGAAATGCAATCGGGAATTTAAACATCATCAGGTAATTTTGCCTGCAAAAACTTAAAGAGACCGAGAACAATCGCATCATTCTGAGGATAGAGATCAGTGGGCTGAGGAGGGGTAGGAGCTTAGGGGCCCAAAGGAGACCAACAGGAGATTCTTGGAGTTGGTCCTTGGAGCCAAGCAATAAACATGTTTGCAAGCCAATTCTCTTCATTTGATCAGCTTTGAGCAAGTCCAGGGCTCACCAGTTCTGCAGGACTACCTGGGACTAGGGAGGTGAGCCTATTTTGGAAAAGTTGCAGGGCTGCAGTTGATTCCTGGATGGTGTCTGTCAGTTTGGAAGAGTTCTGCTGGGACAATTATAGAGTAGGGGCAGAAGATAAAGTTAAGGAGCCTAGGGGCATCTTGAAACTTCCAGGCTTGTCTTGTTGCCTGAGAGATTAGAAAGACAAAGAGAACACTCACCCAACAGGATGGGGAGGAAGGGTCCATTTGAACCAGGACAGATGGATCTGAGTCAAATCTCCCTAAAGCTTGAATGAGTCCTTTAAAGTTAACAAAAGAAATATATTTTTATCTCTTTATTATTAACCAGACCACTGTTTGTAATCAGCACTAAAATTCACATTGTAGAAAAAGCAGCTAATATGCAAATACATGCCTTTCAGCCATAGAAAAATAAAACCTGAAAAGTTATCAACATGATAGAAGCATGAATCAGTAATAAGACAAATTTCCTGGCAGGAAAGAGAACAAAGGGGAAGAAGAGGTTGAGGACCCAAAAAAATGGTTCTGGGATAAAAACAAACACTTTTTCCTCTATCCAGATGTCTGGATATATATAGATTGGACAGAGGTGTTTTCAGCGTGAGAAGAACTTCTAAGTCTATATTTAGAAAACAACCAAAGGACATTTAAATTTGAGCCTGTGACTGTATTTTTAAAAGGTTTAATAGCCAGTGCTTATTGTAACTGTTACCAAGACTAAATAAATAACTTATCAGAACTCCAATGATTAATGTTAAACTTTGAAGTTTGACATTTTAACATCATATGTATCATTTTTATATCTCATTTGTACATATATTAAATTATTTTTAAGACCTCCATAGCTTACATAAACTTTTAACTTATTCTTTTCATCTGGAAATATCCAACTATCCAATCATTTACTATTAAAAGTTTTTGTGTTTGGAAATAGGTTTTCTGCTCCCCCCATAATAAGTTTCTCTGCTGATGCCATAAACCAGATCAAGCTGAACTGAAAATGTGTAACAACAGGTTTATTTGAGCAAAGCAACTCCTGGGTGAATTCTCCAGTCCCAGAGATTGAGGCAGAGAAGTCACGTCCCTGAACTAAACCAGGGAGACTTTACAGGTTTTAGGTAAGGGGTGATGACATGTCCACCACAAGCTGGGATTGTGCCCAAGTATGGTCAAATTGTGAGTACTTTAGGTGGGGACTTAGGTGGCTAGCAACTTCAGGGAGGAAGCTGCAGTAGCCACCAATGCAGAACTGGGCTTTGTGGCACCTTTCCTTTGTTCTGAGACTCTCTGAGCAGGCAGAGTTTGGAGAGAGAGAGACAGGAATGGGACTTTCCAGATCCAGCGGAGGTGAGCTATGGTTTCAACAGAACATTTGGTCACTGGAGTAGTCACTGAAAAGCAAGGGTTTTCATTTGTTGGTTTGTTTTTATAAAGGAATAATAAAAAGCAAATTTTCAGTTAGTACCAACAGCATGGTAATTTGAGGTATATTTTTTGTTGTTTCTCTGTTTTTTTTCTTTCACTGAAATCTGTTTTTTTTTTTTTAAGTTTATCTTTTTCAGTATAAAGTATGTCACCCAGGTAAACCTGTCTGTGAATTTACCTATCTCAGCAGGATACCTAGTAGCTCCAGGAAAAGCAAGGCATTATTTTTGTTTAGAAAACCAATTCAGGCTAGCAGGTAATTGAGCCTCAGTTTTAAAGTTAGTGTGTGTGTGTGTTGTTGTTGTTGTTTAAGTGACTAGGGTAATTTAAACTTTTATTTTAAAGGTTTTAAATTTGTATCATCATCAAATAACTTGTCCATCTTTTGCGCCAAAATCCACTGTAAATCTAGAATATTTTAAAGGTGACATCAAACTGTCTAGCTTTGAATGGACTGAATTGGCTGCTGCAGGCTTAGGGGAGGAGCTGCCCTAAGGTCAGCTTGCTGCTGTTGCTAACCTGTCTGATAAAGCTAGGGCCTGTCATCAATGTTTTCATAGAGATCTGAGAAGGATGCATTTGAGCAGGAAGTACAAACCAAGTGGTGTCTGTATTGATTCAAATGACAGAGACTTACCTGCTACCTCAACAGTCAGCCTGGGATCCTCTATGGTGATCTTGATGGCTTTGTTGGGGGCAAAGGTTGTCACTTTGGGCACCACACAAGGCAGTATTAAGTCTTCTTCTACCACATGGAGAAGCATTAGTCTTCAGCCACCAGACTCAGATCTGATTTTCCTATGGACAAGGAATTTGGGGAACTAGCCTACCTTAGCATGGCAGAGTGGAACAGTCTACCCAGCAATGTCCATGGTTTGGGCAGAGCTCTGGCAGTGGGCAAGACATGGAATAGTTCTTGACCCAGTGGTCAGCGGTACCACACTCAAAGTAGGTACAGGTGGATTCTTCTTTGTGGATAGCCACAGGACTGTCTGAAGCTGGTTCTGTCTATCAGGCAAAGTTTTACTCACTAAACACCTTAAATGAGATTTCATAGATCTCTCTGAGGGGTTTGAGGATCATCATCTAATCTATTAAGTATGCCTGATTTAAAACAGACTTCATTCGGGTATTAGTTATTTTCTTCAGGCTTAACCTTGAGAACATATACAGAAGACTAAAGCTTGTCCCCGTAATTCAGTAGTTCTCAGCCTTCTTAATGCTTCAACTCTTTAATACAGTTCCTCATGTTGTGGTGACCCCCAACCATAAAATTATTTTTGTTGTGACTTTATAACTGTAATTGTGCTACTGTTATAAATCATAATATGAATACCTGTGTTTTCTGATGGTTTTAGGTGACCCTGTGAAAGGGTTCCACTCCCCAAAGGGGTCACAACCCACATGCTGAGAAGCACTGCCATAAATGAATTACATTTGTATTTAACATGACTACAAGCACAGTTCTGAGCACATTGAAGAATTTGATCATTTATAAGGTGACTGACCATTAACTTGTATATCTTAATTATCTTTAACAGTTTATGACAAGTTGGTAGTTTTTTAAAATTAGAATTTTATAGTTTTATCCCTGTTAAGTTTGAATCTTAAAAGATTCAAGAAGATCCTTTAGCATAAGAATAAAGTTAAATCATAAATACAGTCTTCAGAGACACTGGGAGCCTTACTTTCCTGAAACTTTCATAGGATTCTGCCTGTACAGAATAGTATACAAATAACTAAAGCTTAACAATGTTAACAAAGACAAAGAGGCTAGATATATATCTCAATTCAGTTACTGTTAACCTGAGTCAACCTTAGGAATTTATAAACCTTATTTATCAAACATACATTGCTCCTTATCTAAAATTTTCTAGAAGCCTGGTGTTGAACACAGCAAAGACGTAAGTGTTTTGACATACACCTCTAAGTCAGTTTCTATTAACCTGAGTAGACCATTATAACTTTAGGAATTTATAAACATCAATCATTAAATATATATTATTTTTAACTCCTGTTTTCCATAAACTTTGCTCATGATTTTGTCCTCATATGTTGTTTTCTATTCTCAAGACAAAAATTACCATATAAAATTCTTCCTAGTCCAAAATATCTAATGTTGCCTCCTTAATGTATGGAAAATAAACAATACGTCTTGGTGGCCTAGTGGTGCCTCCTTTGTCTAAGAAAAATAAAACAAAAGAAAATACCTTGAATAAAACAAATCATCTTAAAATACCTCTAAATAAAAATAGAATCCAAGTTACATATATGGTATGCTGTAACAAATTAAGATAACCTATATATGTGTGCGTGTGTGTGTGTGTGTGTGTGTGCGTGTGTGTGTATTTTTAAATTTTTAACTATTAACCCTTTTATTACAAGTTTTAAGGTAAATTTTTTGTTTGTTTTTTTTTTTCTGCTTGGGACTTTACAGATTTTTTTTAACCACACACGAATGGTCTTACAAATCCTGAGATAAGACAGAGAGGCTTTAATGAAATCTCTGAGTCCAAGGAAAGAAGATATTAGAGAAGGCAGGTGAAGTGTTAGAATTCCTAGCCTGTTCCCAAACTCATCTATGCTCCTCAGGGAGTAGGTTATTAGTAAGTATCATATATACATCATGAAAGGTGAGACTAGAAGTTTGGGTAATATATTGTAATTGTTTAATAAAGGAAGCAGATTTAGAGGTATAAGAGCCCAGTTTTTTTTTTTTTCAGAGAGTTCTATGAGAGAGAAAGGTACATGAACCTTAACCAGTCCATCCACCCCAACCACCTCTTGCAAAGGGAGAATGGTTGCTCAGTTGGCACGGCTAGAGTCTGGTTCCTTAGCAGCTCCAGAACGAATGATAGGAGGAGTAAAGGTTGGAGGCAGAGGGGAGAGGTGGGACTATGGCTGTGGCAGAGAGAAAAAATAAACCTGATCCAAGACTACAATCTCAGGCGTCCCCGAGATCAAGCAAAGATCAGCACAAGTCATTCAATGCTTTGGCAAGTGAGAGAATGAGGGTTGGGATGGTCGCATCCTGAGGACAAGGGTCTGACAGTGAGAACAATATCTCAGACCACAGTCATGGGGAAATGGCTAAAGATTTAAACCTGCTATGGGAGCTGACCATATCTGATGAAGGCCATGGATGGGGGTTCCCCTAGTGCCGAGGACACCAGAGGGACACTGGATAGTCATTTCCACGGGTCCAGGGAACTATTTACGCTGGCTAGAAAAGGGAAAACTCACCAATTGAAGCAGCCAGTGTTGTGCAAAGCCTTCCAGCGGCTGGGCAAATGGAAACGTGGGCAGTTGTAGGTAGAGCAAACGTTGGTACAGGATCCCTGGCTCAGGTTGCCGGGAGGGCCCCCTTCGTCTTGGCACCAATGTTATTTATTAAGTGGCTCTCTTTACCATACGAGAGAAGCCACAAGACACAACAAAACCCACTATATGAGTTTATTAAGGGAAGGGAATAGAAAGGGTGTGCATAGGTCTATGGAATGACCATGCAGGAAGAGAGAGAAGGAATAGGTGGAACCTACTTTTATAGGTCCGCTGTAAGACAGATTCTCTAAATGGTCTTGTTAAATAAAACACAGAGGCAGAGATAAGGGTGAAAGTCTGACAGAGATCAGAAGAATTAGGAACAGCTACCAGCCTCACCTTAGACTGCTGCCACTGCTCCCAAAATGGAGAGTGCCCCAATTCCTTATACCTCCACGTCTATATCCCTTTCTGTTCTGTTCTCCCATTGGCTCTTTCAGCCTAGCTACATCACTTCCTCCTGTTGCCTATTTTTGTCACTTCCTGCCTGTCTGTATAGACCTCCAGAATTCTATGGTGGATGCTGGCATTAAAGGCATGTGTCTCCATGCTTGACTGTTTCTAGTGTGACCTGGAACTCACAGGGATCCAGACAGACCCTGCTTGCTAAGTGATAGGATTAAGGGTGTGTGCTAATTTTGCAAGGCTAGCAGCTGCCCTTGTTCCTCTGATCCTCAGATAAATTTTAATGGGGGACATAGATAAAATACTACCACAGTCCCCTCCTCCACACATGCACATATGGGCTTAAGTAGCTACGCCATGCATACACATAGATTACGTGGTCACACAGTGCATGGATTACATAGACTATAAGGCCCTAGGATGACTAAGCATCTTGCCTGGCTACTGGACAGTGCATGTGTGGTCAGGTAGCTGGGGGAGTGGCTAGGAATTCTAACATAAGGAGTCACAAATTTAATTCTGAATGAGAAGAGCCCATGGTTAGAGACAGAACAAGCTCCAGGAGTGAGAGAGAGACAGAGAAGGTGAAAGGGAGATGTAAATAATTTATAGGAGCAGAGCATGGAGGAAGTGAGAGAGACTTAGGAAAGGGGCCATAGGAGTCCCACCAGAGGATTCCAATAGTGTAAAAATGAAGACACAAGGAAGGGAAGGACTAAGTGCCTTAGTGACCAAGTCTCAATCTGAAGGTGTCCCCAAAGGAAAAGAGACTCGTCAGAGAGATCCCCAGGATCAGTGGAGGGGTGTCCCTCCTCCACCGTAATAGGTTGTAGAGAAGCTGCCTGGCTCACCAGTGTGACTCTTTTGTAGTAGAAGTAGGCTCCAGGAGTCAAGAGAAAGACAGTTCCTAGTGTGCAAATCAGAGAGAAAGAAAGACAGACAGACAGACACTAGGCAGCCCCAGAGTAGACTAGGAGAGATGAGTTGTTAAAGCAGGTAGAGGGGAGGAGAAGCAGCCTAAGATTCGAACTCTAAAAATTTGGAGTCAAATATAGTGGGTGGAAGGAGCCAGCAAAGGAAACTGATCTCAACCCAGGGGGTCAAAGATCAGCAATTTGGTTCAGTTAAGAGGGAAAAGGAGCCCTTTGGTCGTCCCAGTGTCTCTCCTGGGTTTTGGCGCCAAATATAAGTGATAGCACAGAGAAACTACTGAACTAGACAGCTCTATGGGTAAAAAGGAAGATTGAGGTTCAACCTGTCAAGGTAATCTTGTGGGGGTGGAGTCAGAGAAGAGCAAAATGGTGGAAAAGCAAGCAGATTTTATATGACTGTAAGCAGGGTCATATATAGGCTGTCTGAGCTGATACAGGCTATCTGGATTGACCAGGAATTAGATGCCTTTGCCTGAGGCAGTGACCTTTGGGGAAAGGTTAAGGGTGGTCCCTGGCAAATAGGAACCTGTCTTAGGAGATTTCCTTTTCTGGCCAACAGAAACCCTTTTTAGGCTTGTTTACCAGATAACAATCCTGTTTACCCAGACAAAGAGAAGTTGTTTTGGACAATGTCACCAGCACTGCCATTTGTGGGAGTGGGGAGGGGGTGGGGAGTGTTGGTTGTCAGCTTATACAATTACCTCTTGGTGAAGTTTTAGCTTCAGTTGCATCTTAGTTGTCACTTCTCTGGCCATGGCTTTGCCCAGTATCAGAGAGAAAAGAAGGAAAAGGAAAGCTTATACAGGCTCCCGGTGCTGCTTCTGGAAACACCATAAGCCTGTAAGCAAACAAATGCACTGAAGCAGGGCAAATGGAAGAAAAGGTACATTATCTCATTAGAGGGATAATTAATCCTCCCCTTCCTTAGCGTGCCTTCAGTTGATTCAGATTTTCTGGGTTGGGGGTGAGGCATGGACTCATCCAAGTAACTGAAAGACCTATTTAGATTAACTCTTAAGGGAAGAAACAATAATCTATAATGTTTTAGGTAGTTTAGAATGTCAGGTCTCCACCCAGGGCCGGAAGTAGAACTTAGATTGTATTTTTTCCTTTGTCTTATTATTTGTTTTTTGGCTCTTGTTTTTGTTGATTATTTGTTTGCTCAGGAGGAAGTAGCTTTGCCTTAATGGGCATCAACAGAATCCAGATACACGCACCTCCATATGATAATTTAAAACCTCTGGAGCTGCAAGGCTGATGCTTACCTTTCTAGCATTGCCAGGGAAAGAGAAGGTGGAGCCTAAAGTGAACCAAGAAAAGGGGGTTCCACTTCAATGGTGTCCAAAGCTGTTAACCCCTGTAACATTAGGAATGTACGTGTATTGTAGTATAAAATATAAAAAGAAAAGAAAACTATAAGAATGGAAGGAGAGTGGTGGGAAGAGTAGGGAAGGAATTATGGGGAGGAAGGAAAGGAGGAAAATGAAAAAGGAAACATATTTTTCTCTAAATCTTT
>LZPO01099885.1:1397084-1409311 GCA_001675575.1 Neotoma lepida
TGCTGTTATTCAGAGTTACTTACTGTTTCTTATTGAAAGAGCAAACCAGTGATGTTTTCCTCCTGAGCTAATGCAAAGGTCAAACAACCTGAGAATTTCCTGCATGTGGAAAAGCATCCTGGGGTTAATAGGGACAAAGTGCCCATCTTTCGGTTATTTTGACAACTAAACCCTGGGGACCAGAGAAAACTAAAAGACAGTAAAGAAATATAATTACATTGGACACTAATGCCAGGAAGAGTTAATTAGGCATCCATGGGTCATAACTTATTTTGAGGATGTGACATTTTAGAAAACCACCTAGACTGATTCATATTACCCTCAAACACTCAAGGTATAATTGTTGTCATTATCATTTTAATCGGTGCTATAATTTAATGGTTATCCACGTGATTGTTGTAAGGTCTTTTCAGCTGTTGAGGATTTTGATATTTGAAATAAAGCTTGAGAAAATAATTATGACATTCATAGATTTGATATTGCCCTTTGTGGTTAATGGCAATGCTGCTTTAAAAATGGTTATTATTGATAGCACTGGTGCACAATGGCTTATTGAGCTGGCAGTTAATTTCAACTGTCAACTTGGCAATATCTGTAATTACCTGGGAAGGGACTTCCAATGAGAGCTTGTCTAGATTGGGGTGGTCTGTGGGCATACATGTGAGAGTTTTTCTTAATTGGATTAATTGAGATTGGAAGACCTATACTAAATGTGAGCAGTACAGTTGCATGGGCTGGACTGACTGAAAAGGAGCAAGGGAGCTGAGCACACACGTTCCTTGCTCTCTCCTTGACCCTGAAAACAATTTTACCAGCAGTCTGGATCTGTTGCCATTATGACTTCCAGGCAATGGTGAACTCTAACCTAGAATCCTTTCTCCCCTAAGCTTATTTTGTCAGAGTATTTTATCACAGTAACCAGAAAAGAAACAAAGACAGGCACCATTTTCTGTTTTCTTGGTGATCATGGAGATTACTGACTGACACCAACATGACTACCATAAGCCATACATAATGTAGAGCAGGTATGTGACTAGGTACTGAAAGGGGAAATAAAAACACTTGTAATAGTTTCTAGTTGGAGAGCAATATAGCTACTATTAAGTATGGCCAGAATAATTCATTGTCAGTGGTAGGCCTTGATTTTCTTGGTTGGAAATGCTAGGTAACCCACAATGCACAGAGTTTGAAATATGTATAGTTCAGTGAGTAGAAATGCTTATTTCCCTAAAATTTAAAAGGAATGGGGAATCAGTTTTTGATGAACACATTTAAATATATTCTAAAGGGGTTATTTTTCCAGCCAGCAGTAGAATAATTTTAGATAATTTCAAAACAGTCTATGCCAAAATTATTACTAGGTCCTTTATGGTGAGCACAATGGTCTTTATATAGTGTTTGGTAGGAAATCTATCATCCCCTTGGAGTAACGGCCAGTTCTTCCACACTGTAATAGCTGTAATGTATAGACTTTCAGTTACCTGCACTTCCTCAATCTTGAAAATGGGGCAAAGCATAAATATCTAAGGAGAATATTTACTTGGCCATCTTCAGTTTTAGTAACAGAGTTTCAGTTTTTGAGTTTGGTCTCTCCTCTGAACTGAAGTAAGAACAGTTCAATATAACAACAGCAGCTCTTAAAAGAGCTGCATAGTCATCACAAAATGGCAAGGGTCCAGGTCTGCCCTCAGTGCTTTTGATTTAATTGGTTCAGATTGGAAGCTTAGACAGTTTTGATAAGACTCCCCAGTGATGCTAATAGGTGGCCGGGGCTGAAAACCACTGCATTTCTAATTATTAGATCAGTTGTCAAGACACAGCCCACCCAACAGTGGTGGGTTCTATTGATGTCACTGTGATACTGCGCTATGGTTTGGCAAGAGGTTACCACTGGGAAAATTGGATAAATGGGGCATGAAACAGAATTTCCAGGCTTCCTGTCTTACTGCTTGTGAATATGTAATCATTTAAAAATAAAACAAGATTAACTCAATGTTTTAAGTTGTCTGCTAGTGAATTCCATTCAACTCACCTATTATTCTTTAAAATCAAATTTCTTGATCTTCAATCAGAAAGTCTGTGAAAGGCCTCCTGCAATCCAAGCCTTAGCAAGGTCTCTAGGTGATTTTGCTACAGCTGAAGAAACCAGTTTGGGTGCTTATATGGTTACATCTTTGACTAAAGCTTCAAGTCTTTACTTAAAGTGGGATTTAGACAGTTTGACCTGCCAAGGTTCTCTTTCCATTCAATATTCTCCTGCTATCCCCATTTCACTTGTCTTAGGAAAGGTATTTTTTCATACCAAGATGCCATGATCATTGTAAAGTAAATATATAAAAGTAATACATGGTGAGAGTTCAGTCACTCATTCAACAGATTGTTAATGAGCATTTGCTTTTTATCCGATAGAATGTAGTGCTACATTTAAGATTCAGGACAAGAGGTCTGTAAGATAATCATCTTAGGGAATGTTATGACCCTTTTATTCATTTCTTGTTAAGGCTCAGGATTAACTTCATGTAGATTCCTTCATGCTCATTGGGGAAGAGGACAGGAAAGCAGGGAGAGACTTAATTCCTGATATGTATATAACTCATATGCATCATGGATCTTAACCATGTGAGTTATGCATCTACATGTTGAATTTTCAATCTGAAATGAGGTTGTTGCATTGTATAGCCAACATAAGATAGAGCATTTAAAATACAGTTCACAACATGGAGAAAATATCCCAGTCTATCTCCTAAAGTGTTCTTCTCAAACTAAAGCCCAGAAATCACTAAGCAACATTAGAGGATGTTTTTATTACACTACATGTGACATTTTACCCATAGACATCCTCTAGCCATGGAAGTTATGGCGAAAGATAGAAAAAAAAAATTAGGAGAAAAAAAACATTTGCCAGAATTTTCCCAAATCACTCTATGTAGACAACTCTTGTGTCATAATCCAACTTGCATAGGGCTGAACTTTAACTGAATCTGAAAGAAGCAATTGTTAACAACATTATATTGTAATTAAAAAAACCCCAAATCCAGCTCAGTAGTCTGTCAGACAGTTTGGAAGCCAGGGTGGACACTTACTAGCTGAATGACTTAGGGTCAATAATTTAGCCTCTTTGTGCCCCAATTACTTCTTATTTGTGTTATAAATAAGTATATTGATGGTACCAGAATGATAGGTTCATTGGGGGTATTAAAGCATGAGAAATTTAGAACATCACCTAGTATCTGCTCAGCCACCATACTCACCTAGGCATTCACAGTCAAAAGTGGATTATTTCTTCAGTTGTCAATCTTACGTGTTTCATGTACATCACTTCACTACAGCCTCACTGATCATTTATTTTACAGTTCAGTAGTAAACCCAGTATCTAACAAGCTAAATTTCTGTTTGTTATAATTATTTTTAAAGAGAAAGAATCACACCCTCACCTGTAGATCTCAAGCAATTTCACTTGGGAAGCTTTTTCAAGCACTAGAGAAGATAGAAGCCTCCCCTGCCAATAATATTTGAGCAGTAAAGGTATTGCTTTCAGGAAGACATATTTCTGTTTTTCTTGTACTTGATTGGATAATAGAGAGTTGATGGCAAATCCATGGGCAATCTAAATATATACCTAATTAGAAGAGCAAATTGAAATTGACTAAATCTCTCAGAACTTTTGAAAAATGACGTTTCAAATGTCCAAAACAATTGCTTAGGATATAAGCAGGCTTTTAAATGCAAGGCAGTGTGCAGTGGCAGTACAAAAGAGAAACTAGTTTCCCCTGTAATTATGAATACTAACGCTGCCCCTTAAAGCAAGCAAAAGTCTCTTCCTATTGTCACTAGGACAAATAGTTTCATATTTTATGAAAGGAAAAAAATTATCAAAAACATTTCCATGGAATGTATCTGTTTTGAAAAATTACTCCTTGAATCTGACTAAAAGAATTCTTTAGAAGCCACTGCTGAGATGATTCATCTGCACAAAAGAAAAAAAAATACTATTCAAGATGCATATGTGAAGATATGAAATTGAAAATCAAAGATGATTTTTAAAATAAGCTTCAAAAAGCAAAAGGAAGGGGGGAGAAAATTTGATAATTAAAGTCATAGGTGATTCAAGTTTGGAAATTACTTCCATTCACTATATTGCTACGCAGTGGCAAACAAAAGGTAGGAAAGATTTTTCCCCCGATTTTCCACTGCCCCGACACTGAAGCTTGTAGGAAGCCTAGACACTGGTAGGAATTTTTCTCTGATGGTAATTATGCAACAGAGTAACAGGGGCTTCACTTCCAGATAAAGATGGACAATGAAGGTCAATTTCTGACCTGCCTTTTTGGATATTCAGTGCCAGCACAATTTAATTGGGATCAGGTAATTGCTCAGAAGACTGCACTGAGCACATTATCATCCCTCAGTGTCAATCCTGCACGCCTAGTTATCCTGATGTTGTTTGTCAAAAACTGTCACGAGGGAGTACATTTCACTAAGAAAAATAACCTATGTGTCATTACTCAAAGCTTTAAGACCAAACTCTAAAGTAACAAGAAAAAGAACTTTTGAGCAAAGCAAACCTTCTTGTCTCTGAGCTGATTAAACTTATATATCATGGTAATATCATTTTTTTTATAAAATAAATTATGTAGGGTAGGTCAGTGGTCTTTGTTCCTTTAGATCATGGATGATGGTGTCTAATGTAGCCCCCACTGTTTCTGGCATTGAAGGATCAGATGTTTGTCTGAAATGTCTTCTGCACACTACTGATGAATTTTGCAAATTAAAGATGTAGATGCTGTTTTAAGGATCATAGTACTCTCAGTTTTGTTTTTATTACAAAAGATTCATCTTTTGGGATTTTTCCCATTATTGAATTAGAAATAGAAAATCATAAAGTAGGGTGGAATTTTTTGTAATAAAAATTGACTATAAGATAATAAATGAAACCTCAATAACAGTACTAATATATATAGCAAATTCCTATGATTTATAATAGCTATGATGAGGAATATAATAATGATAAGGAATCATGTTTAATTTCATTCTTCTGCATTTTAATTGTTACCTATGACTTTTGAGTATGATCTATTGAATAAAAGACTCCAAGGTTAATTGGTTATAAGATTTCCAATGTGTTCATTGTAGATAGTGAACTGAAGCAAATATTACTCTGAGCTACATTTCTGTGTCTCAGGACATGGTGACAGGATCATTTCTGATTTTGTAAATGAAAACAGTGATATAGAAGCCACCTATGTCCTTTCTCCAGAATAGCTCTGTGCAATGTTGTGCTGTATACTTCACGCAAATGTGGAAATGAAAATGAAGAAAGTGTTTTAAATGACAGGCTCCCTACTTTATTTAACATCATATTCAGATGAACTACATTAGTTTTTAACACCTGCTCATTGTTACTAATGTGTAAAGGGATTGAAAAATCTTTGAAAAAGTCCCTGAAATAAACATGATTCAAATTATTAAAATTCTAGTTTATAAAATGGAGATATGAAAAGTATTCTATGAACAAAGTAGAAAACGAATGATAAATTGAACTTAACTATCAGTAAAACGCATTTGTATGATTCTCTTCCTAATTGAGGTTTCAGGAATTTTCACTGAATTCGTACATTTAAGAGAAATTTGTGCCTGTGTGCAGTATTCCAAAGGCACACAGCACCAAGATTTGTTCTCTTCTCTTGGAGTACTGATTCCACCCTCACATCTGGAGATGAGAAATGGCTTTCATCTGTGAGAAGGAACTTGATCATACAGAAGATTGCTCTATCTTTCCTTCTGAATAATGGGTACCTATGTGGCTTTAACAAAGCCATCAGTCTTGCTTTTACTAGGAAGCAGACTTTATAGGCTGCAATAAGATTTAAATTGTAAACTTTAAATGATTGAGTGAGATGCCATCCTTAACTTAATTCACGTTATTCATATCAAGAATTCTTTCTAATTATCAGACCATAGGAAGAGGAGTAAGACAGTGCATTTATTAATCTTCAATATGGGTTAGAAATGAAATAGATCTTAAAATACATTGCAAGCATCCACAACATACTTATAAATTTTTAATTGATGTTATTGCCTGACTTTAACAAGCTGGTTTTGTTTTGTCCAAGCCACATTTTGTATAACACATTTAGCCACAGTGCTGAAATAGAAAAAAAGAAAACTGTGTGTTGGCAAGTAAGCCGTCCTCTGAGCAGGACCCAACGGTCAGCCCATGTGTTTATTTGGTGCTTAGTTGCCTGTCAAGATGAGGCTGTCTGTTTGATGCTCTTTCTTCCATGGCTTTGCTCTCGCTGGCCTAGTCAGTTCTTGCCTATAAACAGAACTCACCCATGTGCTGCAGAATGAGGTACTAAACTAGGACACGAGCTTCTGCTGAAAAGCTCATGTCACTATCTGCTGGAAACTAATTAAAATTACCGTTTCAATAAACCAGTCCTCTACTCATTCCAATGTCAGTACAACGAAAAGAAATCGTTCCCTTTGTTCCCTTTGTTTCCTGCAGTGATTTGTGTGGTTAATTCATTACAGTCTTTGTTCTCAAGTGGAGGAAAACAGGCCAGGGAAAGAAGCAGTTTTCTTCTTGGCTTTAGAGTGCCTTTCCTTTTTAACAGGTACAACTCAGCTCCCAATTGTCTGTAGGTGTGAAGTTAATAGCAGGGGTTGTAAGCATTTTTTTTTAATCAATGCTTTCTTAAATGTCATTCTGGTTATTTACATGTGAATATAAAGGCCACACTGTCTCTGTCAGCCAGCCAGGGCATTGGCACTAGTATAATTTACAACATAACTAATTAAAATGAATTTGGTCACGATAATGTCCTCTGTGCTATTTGTGAGAGAGAAGTTATTAAAATATTCAGTACAGCTACTGTAAACTTAAATACAAAGTAATAATAATCATGCATTTTTAATTACATGTTTAATACCCATTTGGCTAATGTAGGAGTATTCTAAAAATTGCTTAAGCTCAGCACAGTGTTCTTTGTGCGTAGTGTGTCCAGAGACAACTTTCAAATGGGCTTGGCATGTATGTTGTCACTGATCTATGACTGTTTACTAGAGGACCCACTGTGCCCCTGTGATTTGCATAGGGGCAGTTATGGTGAATGTGAATCTGTTTTTCTTGTTGTAGGCATATTCTTTATCACATATGAATTTTCAAAAACCACATTTGGAAATAACTGCATTTCTTTTCTTTTGTTTTGATCTGTTTTGTAACATCAGACATATAGCTTGCCATTTCCACTGCTTATTGCCATTTATTTTTCTGCTAACAAGGCTGTCCCTCATTAAAAAATAGCACAGGCTTTCAAAGACTGCCGTATTTCCGCCAACATTCATTCTAAGTATTTCAAGCACAAGAGATAATGAATATGCATCTGCCCTCATTCGGAACTCACCATATACACAAGCTCTGTCACTTTATCAGTCCTCTCTTTCTTATAGATGTACATATATTTTGTATTATTATATAATTGTTCTCAACTATTTTTATAGGTAATTGCATATGTCATCTTCTAGACATCTTCACAGCCACAACAACTGTATCCCATTCAGGAAATTTATGGTACTAAGCAATACACAATCAAGATTTATACTTCCCCAACTGTCTTACTAACTAATGTCCATTATAGTTCTTCCTCAGTGACCCCCTTGCTTCTGAGCCAGAAGCATGTGGTACATTCAGTTGTCAGGGGCACTTGTTCATCCGTAATTTTACATGAATTTTCAACCTCTTTTATACTCTTAAAACATTGGTTCCAATTTTAAATAGCTTCTCAGAGTTTTTAAAGCCAATTTCTGAGATGGTATAAATTCATACACAATAACCATAAATAAATAATGGTCATTTATAAGGATTTGATCTTTATAAAATCCATTCTCAACTCTTTGCTATTTCATCCATAATATTGCAAGAAGATTCCCCCTTCCCATTTATTGTCAAGGTATTTAAACTTATATGTAGCGAGATACTTTCCTAGCTTTAAAAAAATTTGTGTAGACTACACTTACCTGTAAAGGTCTCATCCCTACACAAAGAACTATGTGAACCTGTGGTTGTTCAGTGACAAATGGTCAGCCTTGACAACATACATACACATAACATTATGTGGACTGAGCAGGTTGTATATACAGATATATACATACATACATATATACATACATACACATATATGCATGCATTAACAATGAGTGAAAAAATAGTGCATGCATTTTTTAATTGAAAATTCATACAATATATTTCTGTCACAGTTTACCTTCTCTCATCCCCTACCTGATCCTTCCCATATCCCCATCCATCCAATTCCCTCTTACTTCTTTTGAAAACAAACAGGGAAAAAATACTACAGATTTTTTTAAAAAGCACACAAAACACACACACACACACACACACACACACACGGAGAGAACACACATGCACAGAGATCACAAAAACAAAACCCATAAAAACACAAAATCAGAAATCATATTATACAAGCAAAAGACGAGTAAGATGAAAAATGCCCAAACAAAGCTATAGGAGACAAAAAATCTATAAAAACCTCATTGAGTTTGTTTTATGTTGGCCATGTACTGCTGTGCATGGGCCTACTCTTAAGTGTGGTTTATGTGCCCAGTGGGACTCCATTGGAAGAAAACCATTTTTCTTTTGTCATCAGGTATCAATTGCAGATAGCTTCATGCTTAGGGATGGGAACATGTGTGTGCCCACTTCCCCTCTCAGTGCTAGCACCCTATCTGGCTTGAATTTGTGCAAGTCCTGTATATGCTGCCACAGTCTCTGTGAGTTCATATGTGAGTCAGTTCTGTTGTGTCTGGAAGACACTGTTTCCTTGGTGCTATCCATCCCCACCAGCTCTTACACTCTTTCTGCCTCCTCCTTCCTCACAACTCCTTGAGCTCTGAAGGGAAAGATTTGATGAATACATTCCATTTAGTGCTGAGTGTTCCAAAGTCCCTTACTCTCTGCACATTGTACAGTTGAGGCATTCTGTATTAGTTACCATCAATTGCAAGAGGAAGCTTCTCTGATGATGGCTGAGCTCAAGACAGAGATCTACGGGTATAGCAGAATGATATTAGGAGTCATTTTATTGTTGTGTTTTTTGGCATAACATTAGTGTTTGGTTTTCCTCTAGGTTCATGGCCTACCTAGTCTCCAGTTCTTGGCCATCTGAGCAGCATCAGGCATGGGGTCTTTCTCTTGAAATAGGAGGCTATGAATTTGAAGGAGAGTGGGGAGGGGTATACAGAAGTATTTGGAGTAAGAAAAGGGAATGGAGAAATGTTCTAATTATATCATCTATAATTATATTATAATCTCAAAAATTAAAAGAATAAAAAAATCTGTGTATGCATGTATAGATGTATGCACAAAGGCATGTATGGGATGTTGTGTGTACACACCCATGTGTGAGTGCAGACTCGTGTGGATGTGGGTGCATATGGCTCTCAGTGGACAATTTTGGGTGTTGGTTCTTGTTTGAGGCTTGTGTGTGTGTCTGGTTGCTGTGTACAGAAGGCAGGCTTACCTGAAAGCTTCTGGGGATTCTCATGTCTCTGCATCCCATCTTCTGGTGGGAACACTAGGATTACAGACGTCACGGTCATCAGGCTTTTAGGTAGGGTCTAAGGGTTCAAACTGAACCTCATGCTTGCAAGGCAAGTGCTCTACTCACTGAGCCATCCCCCTGGCCCCTATATTAACTTTATTAATGTCATCAATGAAGATTTTTGTGTATTTAGAAATGGATGAAATTTTATTAGGATTCTGGGGGTAATTATAATTTTAACAGTGAAAAGAAGTAGGAACATGAAGAGAATCAATACAATTGAATAAAGTTTAGAGATTCACACTATCTTGCTAGACAGTTTAGCATTATTAGTAAGTGATATAGGAAATAAATCTGTATCAATTGTGGTCTATATATTGATTTTATAAGGATAGTGCAATAGTACATCTGCATAAGAATCCATATGGCTTCAAGGGCAATAAGCTAATTGTGGCTCATATATATGCATCTTTTCATTTATCAAAGCTATGCTACAAACTTTTGGTGTCTGACATTTAAAAAAAATTCATACAACATTGAAAAACTTCCTAAGAGAGCCTAAGTAAATGATGTTTTCCAAACCATACCTGTTTGTGGTGCCGTATTGTGAATTAGATCACTATGTATGTGACAGATCTCTATGCAAAGTTTATTCTGATTAACTATTCTGAATTTCATATATCCATTATATTTACCAAGCCTGTCTAGCTTTTATTCACCATCTTTAAAAGTTCTATTTTTCTACTTAATGACCCAGACAAAGAGTGCACGATGTTTAACAATAATTTTTTACAAATTATGTTTGTTTCTTTAAACTCTAAGGTTTAGAGTATTATGACAAGTTTTGTGACAGATCTTCTTTCAGAATTCAATAACCTAAGAATGAAAAGCCACTTTAAATTCAGTGATTCCAACTTCATGAATCTTCTCATTAATGAGCTTTCTCAAATGTGTTTTAGGCAGAATGAAAAAATTGCTGAATATAAAGTAAAACTGCTCGGAGAAATGCTTTTGATTATGAAAGTGAATGTACAATGAGCCAGTTCCCTCTTCAGCGCCCAATGTGCAGCTCAGGGGCTGCATGTTCGCCCAATTCCCTCTCCTCTCTAGTTATGCAATTAGTGTTGATTGACTGATAGATTACATGCTTGATATCAATGGTCACTGAGCTAAATACACCTCTAGACAAAGCATAGAAAGCCATTAAAGTGCCTAGCTCCATACTGGAGAGTAAAATTAGACATGATTTTCCAATCCACCATACCTACATTGGGGTTATGATACAAAGTGTGATCTCTGCCTGTCTGTGTCTACCTGCATTTGATTAGTGACTTTTGTTTCTCTGGTGATGGATATAAAACTTCTAGATTTTCCTTAAGGCACACAAAAAGTTGTATTTCCCTATCTCTGTTTTAAGCTTTCTTTAAAAAGAATAAGTAAATAAGTTCATAAATTTTGTTTGTGTTATTCAGCAGTGCTTAATATGTAGCATGTGATATGTGACTTGTCACTTCCAGGAGGGCTTTTTAAGTTCCAGTTAATCTGAAGTATAATATGAGCACCATCTCACACATATTTCTTTTATATATGAAATATAATACAGGATGTTTTCTATATGTTGATTAGGACATCAGGTCCCTGTTATCCAAACATCATCATATTTTACAGTATAGACGAGGTCCAATATGGCCTTTCAATCTTTCTGCTAACAGTGAAATAAACCCTATCTATCTCAGCAGTCAACGGCTGTATTTCATCATTCCAGTCCCTAGTAACCACTAATCTGCTTTATGTCTCTGGAACTTTGCCTATTCTGGACATTGTGTATAAATGTAGTCACACAACATGCAGCCTTTTGTATCTGGCTTCCTTCAGAAAGCATAACATTTTCAAGATTCATCTGTTTTTGAGATTTTTTTATTTGTTTGTTTTTTCTTTGCTTTGCTAAATTGACTGCATTCCCACATTTTTCATATCTAATCACCAGTTGTATTTCTGAATTTGATTTTTTTGCTGTTGTAAAGAATGCTGCTATGAATATCTATGCACATATTTTGTATGGGCATATTCCTCCAATTTTCTTGATTATATACCTGTAACTGGAACTACTAGGCAATGTTTTTGAGGGAATACCAAACTGTTTCTTTTCTTTTCTTTTTTTTAACCAAATCATTATTTTTTCTCATTAAATATACTATAGTGTTGACTGACTGATGGCATTCAAAATGCAATATATATGAGGAGATTTTTCACTTCAAGTTCCATTGGAAATTCATGGCTACATTTGAAGCTAAATGTTCTAAATTTAACAATAAAATGATACTTTACATGACTGCTATGGTAAATGTTATTGTCAACTTGGTAGGATCAAGGATCACCTGGGAGACTAGTCTTTGGGCATGCCTATAGGGGACTGTCTTGAATACATTAATTGCTATGGAAAGACATATTTTAATTGTGGGCAAGGACTGGGTTGTAAAGGTGTAGAAAGTGATTTAAATCTTACTTGCATTCACCATTGTTCTCTGGCGTTGTTTCTGTAGTGTAGTGGTTATCACTTTGGCCTCACCATTGTTCTCTGTTCCTGATTATGGGTAAAGTGTGGCCCATTCCCTCAAACTCTTGCCATTGTGATTTTCCTGCTATGATGAGCTGTAACCTGAAACT
>LZPO01099885.1:1426493-1443684 GCA_001675575.1 Neotoma lepida
GAGGAGAGGAGAGGAGAAGAGAAGAGAAGAGAAGAGAAGAGAAGAGAAGAGAAGAGAAGAGAAGAGAAGAGAAGAGAAGAGAAGAGAAGAGAAGAGAAGAGAAGAGAAGAGACGAGACGAGACCATGGTATATATGATATTTTCAGTAGACAAAGTAAAGTTGCATGCCATATACTCATGAGAGTAAGAGGCAAAGAAAAAATGCATACTATCCATTTGCATTTCATAATAATTCTGTGCAAATACTGCACAGTATGTAAGTGAACAAGTAAGTGAAGAGTTGTTCATCAAGAATTTAATTTGTACGGGCTGGAGAGATGGCTCAGTAGTTAAGAGTACTTTCTGCTCAATCATGATGACCAGAGTTCAGATTCCAGCACCCATATCAGGTGGCTTACCTGTAACTCCAGCTACATGGGATTCGATACCTTCTTCTGGCCTCTGTGGGCACCCACATACACTCACACAAACACATTCACAGACACTCAAAACATACATAAATAAAATAAAGGGTTTAATCTATGTCTTAAGTATTAAGTCCTTCCCTTCTCGTTTGTGACTGGGAGTTAAGAAAAATGTGTCCTCAAGACCTCTACTCTGGAGTCTAGTGATTAAAAATTTAAATATATAGGAGCTGGGGAGATTACTCAGCAGTTAAATGCACTTACTGCTTTTGCAGAAGACCCTAGTTTGATTCCAAGAATCCATGTTAGTAGATCACTACTGCCTGTAATTCCAGCTACAGAGAACCCAGCACCTTCTTCTGGACTCCATGGATGCCTGTGTTCATGTGCATATATTCATACACAGACATACACATACACACATAATTTAAAAACAATTAAAATAAACATTTTAAAGATTTAAAATATACCTTAATCACTAAAGTACAAAGTAGTTAAAGCTATTAATACAAGCAAATGCACACTATTTAGAACTATAGAGAAATAATTATTCATCAGGAAATCTAAGAATGCCCATAGAAACGGTCATTGAAAAGACCTGTAATCTCAGTTCTTTGGGAGGTTGAAGAAGGAAGATCCCAAGTTCAAGGCCATGTTCTACTTCAGAGCAAATTCAAAATCAGACTGAGTAACTTGAGACCTCAACTCATTTTTTAATCTAAAAAGCAGAGTTAAAAAAAAAAAAGAAGATGTTACTTGTTCATTCAAGCTTTCACCTAACACATTCAAATATCTAAGTTAAGTCCCAGGAAAGAAAGTCGTCCTTGAGCTAATTGCTAATCCTTAGAGGAGGAAATGAGTAAAGTTTTACGTGGCAAAGTGAATTTAGGTGTTGGAGGAGGATAATTAATATGAACAAAGTATTTTGTGTGAGATTTTCAAAGAATAAGTGAGAATATTACTTAAAAATAACTTCTATGGAGAAGAAATAACATACAGAGCTACCTGGATACGTGAAAGACAACTTTTTTAATCTTTGAATGTTTCCAACTGCAGTGCATCAGAGAAAAAGGACAGTGAAGAGAGACACAGAAGGATTATTAATGGGTTTATCGATAATTTTAAGGGGGTTTTATTCTTTCACAAAGAACTGGACTGTTTTATTTTACACAATAGGAAGAAGGCAATGGTTTCAGGAGAGGGTGGGAAGTGAGAAAATGGATTCTGCCTAGAGTGCTAACTTTGACTAGCAGGAAGGATATGTGTAATTTGTGTGGAGGCTTTAATGATTGCCAGTGGACAGAGACTGTGAGAAATTACAATGGGCAAGTGGAAAAAAGTCAGAAAAGAAAAGAAGAAAAAAATTATAAACAAATTTTCCTAAGTGGGAATGGGTTCTCGGGAGGAAATGAGCTGAAAAAAAATGTGAAGAAATCATATCTGGGAAGGGAAATATTTTCTGTAGTATGGATAAGAGTTCTGTGAGATATGTGTGAAATTCTGTAAAAATACATTATTCCCCACAAATGTTAATTGGTTATCTGTGCCAAACATTCTTTGGAATTCATTATTATTATTGTTATCAATGTTGTTTTTAGCATTAGCAGTAGTATTTTAGAAATGTGAATGACTTCATGCTCTCACACATCTTGGGAACATTGCTAAAAGCAAAACAGAAAAACTGATTTAATACGAGAATATGAACATTTTTAAAGCTTATTTCTTCTTTAATATTCTAAAAAGAACCACATATCTATATTTAATTTTAAATTCACGCTGTTGCCATCCTGGTGAACACATTATCTGTGGAGAATAGCTGTGTGCATTGCACAATTAAAGAAGTCTACCAGTACTCTGGATAGTAAAAGACCGTCTTTTGAAGTTCCAGGCTCCTTCCAAGTTGTGAATATCACATGGGCTATATTGAAGTAAGACCACCCAAATAAGTCTTCCATGTAGGTTTAAATTCAATATAGCCACTGGTATTAACATAGACGTTGAAATGTTTACATAGATTGTATTTATTTATTGCACTGTTACTATGTACCTTTTTCATTCATGGTTTCAGTTTCTAAGTCTCTTTCTCCATGATCAAGTTCTGTATGTGTTTATTCCTATTAGCCATCGCATCACTGACAAAGCGTACATTGACCTCGTTCAGTTCTTCAATACCTGACTCTACTTCATGTTGTGTAGGCATCTAGTGGGATATACTGAGCATAGCAAGCTGCCTTCCCAAGATTCAAAGGCAAGTCATAGACAGGCAAATATCATGCATCTCAAATGAAATAACATTTTGTTTGCTATAAACCATGGTATTTTCTGGGGATATTTTAATTGGGGAATTAGCATAAAATAAAATTGTACTTTAGAAGTACATATATGTGTATGAAGTATGAAAAATGGCAGCTCCACTTATCAAATTTGGAATTAAAAATTAGATTTAGATAATTAAAATAGAAGCCTTTTTAGTTCATGGATTTTATTATTATCTTCAATAAAAAAGATTAGTGGAGTTTCCAGCTGAGAGGTATGGTTGTAAAAAAACATTTTGTTCCAGTTAGTTAATTCTTTCCTACATGTGCTATATTTGTTGTATCCATTTTAAAAGCAAATGAGCCATCTCTATCTCCTCTCAGATTTGTGGCAAACCCTTACTGTGCCAATTTGAGATTACATGCATTTCAGGGAGAATAAATGTTCTAATCTTGATTATAGTTTTAAGTTAAAAGAATGAAATTAGTTCAATATGCTAGTAATAACAATTTATAAGCTGTACTAGTCAGATTATCATTACGCCCTTTGGAAAAATCAGAAGACATGTCTATATATAAGATGGTAAAATCTCGCATTAAATTGCATTAATAGTATGAGTGCCAATAGATTTCAATTCAATAAAGTAATCAGTTAATGCAAGCCAAAATCATTGCTAAGTGTGCTGTTACTGGAGATTTCAGCCATTTTTCAAATAATTATGGTGAACTGTCAATAGAATTATACTCATTATGAAAGCAGATACTCCCCAAGTGAAGATAAAAGAACAGATAATAAATGTATGCATTATTCATTATTTGGAGCAGGTAAATTAATTTCCCAATGAGATATTATTGTACAGATGTTACAATCATTAAAATTTTAAAGATTAAGTATATCAAGTATTGGAAGGATATGAATCGAAAACATTTAGATGCTGTCAATAAAGTATAGTATAATCATCTTCATTTTATTCAGTCCAGGATCCCTTGTTAAGAGAATGGCTCTGCTCACCATTAAGATGAGTCTTCCCACATCAATTATTACAATACAAACAGGCACAGAGGCCCATATTTCAAATGATTCTAGATTCTATGAAGTTGACAATTAATACCGACCATACCAGTTATGTGGATATCACAGATGGAAAAACCTGACAAGAGGTAATACTTGGAAGATCAGAACTTTTTTCCTCTCCTTGGCCAATCCAATGAGATTATGAAGGATGGAGCAAAAATAAAACATTGGGGTCTGTGGAAATATGTATGGTAGGTATTAGGTGGTGTTAATCCCTTAATACTCGAGTAAAGTGAATGAATCTGGAAAGGCATACAACAAAATGCCAAGCATAATGCCCATATTCTGAATTCTATATAATTTAAAGGTGCCTTAAACTCCTTCTAAATTATAATCAATGACAGAAATTTTACTACACTATAGAAATATTTCTTATTGGGTGAATTAATGTGTAGGTCTTTGCTAGTTATGTGTTATTCGTGAGTTTTTATTTTAATATTTATTAAAGAAAGCTGATACCCTTAAAAGTGTTACATTAAGGACTTATCAAACAGTTCTGAAGTAACCATCAAGGAAAGAGTGAATAATTACATGATAAATAAAACCTGAGGACAACTTTTACATTCAGAAAATCTTGAGTACTAGACAGATGGAAGCAAAGAATACATCCGTTTCTTTACCATTAAGACCTTGCATAGGTGTTTGTGACATTTGGAGCTGGGATAGGAAAATCGGATTTTTTCCCATCTGCTCAAAGTCTTTATTATGCTTTTCAGTGTAATTTTATCTTTTAGTTATCACATGTGATTCTATTTCTGTAGCTTGTGAAGATTGTCTAAAAAGGACAGCGTCTTTATATTGTGTGCTTTTATAATGTAAGCTCCCAAAGGGTCCAACTGGCTAGTAAAGTCTGTTTTTAATGATTGTTTAGTAAGGGGGCTGGATTATCAAGGCATTGGCAACAATTTTTTGATGATAGCCTTATTTAAAACAGATATTCGGTGTTTGCCTAATATTTAAATCTTGTGTGTATGGGTGCACATGTATATACAAACTATTTAGTAAAGCAATGTTATAGTTATTCATTTGGAAATAAAGAATATTAACTGATTCTACAGAGATTTATTGAATGTGTACTATATTCCAGGCTACTTTTCTTGACACTTGGAGCATTTCAATGGAAAAATAGTCCCAGATTCTTGTTGGTTGTTCTAGTGTGAGAGCATATACAGTAATCAATTCATACAATACAGGTTCCACAAATAGTATGAAAGAAGTGATAAAAATAAAGGATGTACAAAATAAGGCACTATTCATCAAAGTCAGAAAATGGCATTAATACCACTTTTTGAACTGAAAGTTCAAGCTTCACTGGCACACCCATGTACAGGCTCACTTACGACACAGCATGTAGTGGCGGTCATAGGACAACCTTAGGTGTTACGGCTTGTCTTTCGCCTTCCTTCAGAAAGTATTTCATTGTTGTTCTTCCATTGAGCACTCCAGATTGGTTGATCCATGAGCTCCCAGATGTTCCTCTGTCTCTGCCTCACATCTCCCTGTAGGAGCAAATGTACTATTATGTCCATATCTCCCTGTAAGAGCAAATGTGCTATTATGTCCACCCTTATGTGGGTGCTAGACATCTGAACTAAGGTCTTGCATGAAAATATTTTGCTCACTGAATCATCTCTCCAGCCAACGTTTGCAGGTTTTATAGACATCGATTCTTCAGTGATCAAATGAAAATTTTATCAGATGTCATCAACATACAAATGCTTGATATGTTGAAGATTTGGATTACTAAGTAAATTTAAGTAGGGTAATCAATTTTCATTATTACACTTACAATTAACAAAGTTTATGACAAAGTGACAGCAAATTCAGATAACATAATTTTATAACAAATTCAAGTTATGTTTATCATAGGAATTTACCTAATATTAATATGCTTGAGGCTGTCATACTGAAACCTAAAGTAGTATACTTTATTAAAGGAATTCTATTTAAATGAGTTTTAATCCATACTTATATCCCATTCTAATATTGAATACAAAGGGAAATTATCTTTGTATATGTATATTAGTCTTGGAGAAATTATACTTACATGAAGATTATTCCACTTTGAAGTTTCTTTTCTATTCAAGATTACAGCAAATGGCTGAAGCCAAGTTTAATGATGCCAAATCACTAAGCTAAGTTCCCCAACATGACAACTGAGAAAAATGAGCTGAGGGCAATTGTCTCCTTAGGCAATGGGCAAAGTGCCCTGTTACAAACTCAGAGTTATGAACTCTGAACTCATTCAACCAAGAAAATCTATATGTGATAATAGTCTATTAAATTTAACTTTACAGCCATTTTTCTAAGTTTATACTCCTCTTAGTCCATGATACACTAGAATAGAAAATAAAATAAGTGTTTAAAAAGATGTTTATAAGTCAAAAAGCAGGAAAAGAAAGAATTATCCCACTCTAGGTTATTAATAACTTTAGAAAAATTAAAATTAAATTTATTGGTGTTTTTTGTTAATAGTCAGAAATTAAATAAAATTTTTGTAATAAATTTGAAGAGCTTATTTCCTCTTCAGGAACAGATCAACAATGCTTCTGATTTGTGTAGGCTATTAACAAACCAGTGTTGGAGAAAAAGAAACTTGTATTTACTGCCCTATGAGATTTTTTTTTCAAAAATTTCAAGGTGTTTTTGGAGATTGAGGATTGGCTAACTCATACTAAGGATCTAATGGGAAACATATTAAGATTCTGAGCTTCTCAGATCAAAGGCAATATTTGAAACTAAATTAATATTATGCCAGATTTTCTGATCATGAGATGAAGATAGTTAGTGACTGTAGGCAGAATGATTGTATCTTTCAGCCACGAAGTTAACATTCATAGGTCTAGCACTTGATGCATTTTCCTCTGACTACTATTTTCTCTCAGGTCTATGACTCACGAGGATTTAGCAGTAACAAATAAGCATCAACAGGTTATTATCATCATGTACTTGGTGCTTTTCTGTTTCCTTAAAAAAGAAAACTGTTTTAATTTATGAATTTATGACTTCTTTGTAAAAATGACTAGTAGGAGTCACCATGAATTACAGCAATACTCTTAGTGCTGTTTAGAAAACATCTCAGTCTTTTTTCCCTATTTTCTTGTAGGTTTATTTCTTTTTAATGTTTCTTTGTTCCTATATTTAAAGTTCAATTTTCAAATATTTGTGGTTCTCATTATGAACTATAAAATATGTGCTTAATGCTGCTATCTTTTCTAATCATCTAAAATCCTTACAGTGTAATTGTACATCTTGCCTATAAATTAGATTTAACATATGTAAATTGTCACAACTCTAATGACACAATGTTTTTAAAAATCCTGTAAAACAATATGGCTTTCTAAGGAATAGCTACATTGACTGTTTTTAAAAGTTACATAACTTTATAAATTATGTCTTCTTGCTTTTGTATTGCATACAATCAAAGTAGAATTTAGATTTCAAATATTCTGAAAACTAGCAGCCTGTGCACTACCTGTAGTTTTGTTCTCTATCACTCTCACAATCCTTCTACTTCTATTGGTTGTCTCAAAATCTCTATTCCTCAGTTACTCCATGTTTACTAACTGCCTTCTCTCTGATTTATTCTTAATACAATAGAGAATAACCAGCTCATCCATATACTAGCCAGTCTTTGTTTCCTTTCTGATTTCATCTACCTGTTCCCTTTCTGTTCAAAATCAAGCTCTTTTTCACCTTAGGACCTTGATTCTTGCTGCTCTTTCTGCAATCCAATGGGCATTCCCTGCCTCAAAGTTTCTCTATGTATCTGTCAAGGTTAAGCTCACATGTCACCTTTCTAAAGAAACTATCCTGTCCAGAGTAGCCCCAAGTCAGTATCTCTCATGTCTTCCAATACTATTTATTTCATAACAATTTATTAAATTGGGAGTTACTTCTTTGCCTTTTTATTGTCTGTATCTGTAGCTCTCCCACTCTCCTTACAAGTTCTAACAGAGTGGGAACCTTATCTCACTCAAAGCAATATGCACCATCCAAGGTCATAACCTCCCATATATTCTTTATGATCCTTACAGATATACCATGAATAATGTATTAATATGTCAAAGTTCAGAAGAAATATGAGCAATTATCTTCTTGAAGCATTGATTGGCAGATGTTTTCAGCTTGTGAGGTTATTGAGTGCCTCATGAACACTATTGAGACCAGTCAGGGCTACATAAGACCCTGACTCAAAAGCAAAACAAACAAACAGAAAGCTACTTCAGTATTGTCAGGATTTCCACATTTCCTACCAGTAGAATTCAACTGGGGCAAAATTGTCAATAGGTCTTGTGTTCTGTACCTCATGGTTGCTTAAACTACTTTACAGGAATGAAAGTAGCAATCAAGCTGTGTTAGGGAACAAAGGTGACTAATTTGATGAGGAAAGGTGAAAAAAGAGAGGGTGGATGGTACAGGGTAATGGTCTCAATACACACAATTTATGTGTTAGGATTCATGGTTTTGAAATATGTCTTTACTTCCAATTGTCATCCTCTGAATCTTGTTTTGGTTGTTAGTTTATATAGCATCTCATATAGACCAGATTGGCCTCAAACTCATATTGTAGTCAAGGATATATTTGAATTCATGATCCTCTTTTTCCAATCATGCCCATTACTCACTGAGTTTTAAAATTAAAACTATTTTTTTTTAATTTCTTTGTTCTTTATTTAAGCAACAGCAATTTCTTTTTACTATGCTGGAAGCTAGCAGTCTAAAATCAAAGTTATTGGTAGAGCTGGTTTTTCATGACTGCTGTCTTCATAGATTTTTATTTCTTTAATGTTTATATTAATTGATGCTCAGATGGAAAAACCTTTATGATATAGACTAGATATTGTGGGTTCTTTTTCTCAGTCAGATAAATAAATAAAAGACAGGAAAAGAGCTCAGAGTGAAACAAAGGCAGCACTTATTAGCAAGCATTACACTCTTCAAGTAGATAAAGATAAGCTTCAGAGTTTGTGCCCAATCTTTAAACATGTCTGGGTTTATTTGGGGTTGAGTGTCCCATCCAGTTACCTCTCCACTTCCTTCCTTTTGCTGGTGTACTGGGAGCCCCGTCCCACTTCTATATCAAAGATTGGGTTTATGTTTCTGTCCACAAGCAAGGAAACAACTGCAATAAGATCCTCTACCTCTGTGCAATACTGTTGAAGCAGCTGGAATTTGGTACCTTACCTTGATGCACTAGGACAGAAATAACTGTTAGTTCACTGGGTGAGAGTGGGCTCCCCAACCTGCTCTACTGTTTGTGATGTAATGAAGACAGATACAGGCAACAAATCTGAAGGGTAATGGCTTATGTTAATGGAAATGGAAACTTATGGCTCAGAAGAAAAAGCCACAAGGAAACAGACTTGCTGCTAGGGACAAAGGTCATAAAAAAACTTCAAAATGTGGCTCACTAAGCTTCCCCTTCCTTCATCCTAGAGGTCTTCTGTCTCATCTGGAAGGATTAGCACTTTAAAGTTATTTTCACTTTCAACGATAACTTTTTGCTTTTACAAGCATAATTGTAAGTTTAATACAGGGAGAACTTTATTTTGGTGTAATACATCTTTGCATAAAGAATACTATGTTTAAATCAAGATTATTTACAAATGTTTAGCATTAATATGTCATAGTAATAAAGAATCCCATTTGTGAATCTAAAAGGACATTTTGGCAAAGAACAAACATTAAAAAGAAATAAAGCAAATAAGGAAAAAATATGCCAAAAAAACCCCAAAATGAAACAACGCATGCACACAGACACACACACAGACACACACACAGACACAGACACACACACACACACACACACACACACACACACACACACACACACACACAAAACAAAACAAAAAATGGAGTCTCTGAATATGAACCTGGGTAGGTAGGAGGCAGAGAGGATTCTGCTGGAGTTGAGTGAAGGAGAAGAATAAGATCCAAATATATTGTATGAAAAACTTTTTAACTAAAATAAAAAGAAAAGAAAAGAAGATAAACTATTGTCATAAAGGAGTATGGAGCATTTGGGAGGTGGAGACAGGAAGATTAGAAACTCAGGGCCAGTTTTGTCTACACAGTGAGCTACATGATACCCTGTCTCATTAAAAAGTGAATGCCAAAAGTTTAGGAACCAAATACAAATCTTGATCTCTTATAAGCCAGGCGGAAGAAAATTATAAAGAGATCTGGTTCTTTCCCTGACTCTACTACTGTATTTCATTAAGTGAATCTTTCATCTTTCGTTGCATGTGTGTGTGCATGCGTGCACGTGTGCAAAAGAGAGAAGATGTGCAGAAGCAGAAAGCCAAAGGCAAAGAAACTGAGAGGAGAGAAAGAAAAGGGGAGGTGGGGAGGAGACTTACTGTTGGTTGATCTCTTAACAATTACAGGTTAGAGATGCCTTCCTTTATAATCTTACATTTAATCAGATGACTCCACTTCTCATAGATATTAGGAAACATAATGGAGTTCTTATAATGAAGAGCCAATGTGATTTGTGCAGGTATACACATGACAAAGCTTCAGCAGATCTGGACTCTCATTTTTATATAAGTATTTCATTCCGTATATGTTCTGTATTTCTGTCACATGTATTAACATATTGCAATGCAAGTGTGTTCAAAAGGCACTCACATATCACTTTCTTCAATAAAAATTCAAGCACAATTGTCTGTTCAAAACATAAACCATGAGAAGAGTGAAACATGAAGTATTTATCTCAGAGTATCCAACAAAACATTCTATTTTCTGATTTTTCACTAAATTTTATTTGTGAACGTTAAATTGGTTCAAAATGTATAAACTCATAGCATGTTAATAAGATTAACATGACATCTTTTTTTAATCCAGTTTTTCTTCTGAGATCTTCTTTGTAAATTAATTCAATCTTTTACTTATTCCCCTGACTAACGCATTGTCAGAGGGCAGCATAGAGAGCTTGGAACGATAACATCGACAATTGCTATTTCACTAAACTAACAAGAGACTTAATATGCTCTTAATTCTTTTTTCAGACTGAATGTAGTTATTGCGTTGTTGCAGTTCATATACTTAATATGTTTATTACAATAGCTATACTCAAAAAATGATCTACTGAATTTGACTCTCAGGGGGCACACAATAAATGTTTTAGCAATAAATGAGCAAAGGCAACATTGTAATTAAATACTTTAAACATTTCAACAAAGCACTTTATCACAAAGCATGAGGAAAGTTTGAATTTGGAGTATTCACTAGAACAATTTTACATATGTATATATATAATTATGTATATGTATATATGTAATGTATATGTTTATTTCCAATTATGTATATGTATATATGTAATATATATGTTTATTTCCATGGCATGGAGTCTTGTCTTCATTAAAATGCATATAATGCATAGCTATTTCTCCAGGAGGACATGCTGTGTCCTGTTGAAATTACTCCTGCCTGTGCATGGATTAGGTACCAGTAGGGGAGGATAGAGCGTGCTCTCTCTCTCTCTCTCTCTCTCTGTGTGTGTGTGTGTGTGTGTGTGTGTGTGTGTGTGTATTTAAATGACTGAAGAAGACAAGTAATGAGGATTAATGTTCTGCTTTTACTAACATAATTATAAGTTTAATAAAGGACAACTTTACTGTGTAATACATCTTCACATTATGAATCATGTGTTCAATATCATACATTTTGTATTCATTTTTCATTTGTATGGAGTTGAAGTAAACTCACACAATTTATGAATCAAATGTAAACTACTGGAAAATTGCATTATTTTTGAAATGGTGAATATAAATATATTGTCACAAATAATAGTATTCAAAAAGATAGTTAAGAAACATACTGAGCTTAGTCTGTTACTTCTCCAAACCACTTACATTTTTTTAAACACGTGCTGTAAAAACTAAACCAAGCCAGCCTGGCCATCCAATAGTACTCAGTCACTTAAAGCAAATTTTGGTGGGACCCTACAGTTGAAGACAGGTGGATGATTCATAGGCACCTCTCCTACATACTCTTACTCTCAGGTAGCATGCTAAAATTAAAACAAGTATTACATCAGGTCAATTATTTTTGTCAATTGTAACATAGTAAATAATCAGTTACCAACTGTAGCTATGTGGGTTCTCACTCTAAGTCCATAGAAAGTTGCACATGTCTCCTTCTAAGGCAGCTTCATTATGAGGAAACTTGGCCAAAATTCTAAGTCCTTCAGCAACACAATCTTCCACGAAATAAAAATGGATAGCCCAAACCCTAACCTTGGCAAATCTTGTGCCTCACTCATACAAAGACTCATAAAATTTATTTTACTTTCTGATTGTTAGCCTAACCTTTTAACTGCTGAGCCATGAATTTGAAGGAGAGCAAGAAAAGGTATGTGGGTGTGGAAAAAGGAAAGAGAAAGGGAAAATGATGTAACTATTACAATCTCAAAAAATAAATAAAAGACATAATAAAAAAGAAAAATTTATTTGTCATCTTTAAGTCTGAAATATTATTCATTTCTGTACTAATTATGGCAAGTATCACTTTTGTAAGTCAATGAAATCTCTAGTGCTGATTTCATTTTTTCCATTTATTTATTGCTGTGTGTGTGTGTGTGTGTGTGTGTGTGTGTAGTGGCATGAACATTTTATGGCACACTTGTAGTCAGAGGGCAACTTCTAGTTTTTTCCTTCCACTATGTAGGTCCTGGAAATTAAATTCAGGCTATCAGACTTAGCAACAGTGGTCAGTACCCACTAAGCCTTCTGGCCAGCCCTCTAGTATAGATGTTAATGACGATATTTGAATTCTTATGAAGACAGTTTTAGAGTATGGATTCCTGCCTAAGGAACTGAAAATTCTAAAAACCCTAGGTGATGAATCAAAGTTAACATGCAGCTACATAAGTAATAGTGATCAATTTTAACGTAAATCACTAAACCTCGAGCAAAACAGCTTCTTAAATTTCTCTGTCCTACAATGTTACATGTACAAAGGTGATATAAACTGCAATAGCTAACAGTAGATAACCTACACATGGAATATAATCTGTCTTTACAGAGATGTCCAGTGTCTCCTTTATGGATACAGACATACATACATACATACATGCATACATAGATTGGCTGACAGATATGATAGAGGAATTTCCAATAGATATCATAATGTGAAGTTCCAATACACAGATATCATAAGAATAGACTCTGAGAATTTTGTCATTTGATCCAGGATCTCTGTTTTGTATCTAAGTAATCTTAACTTTCATCCACATGAATTCTTATATACTGAAATGATGCAAAACCCCAAAAGTATTCTCTTCCAACTTTTAACTTCACTAGCTGAACCATCTTTCTTATGTAAGAAGTCTGTTCCCTACTAAAAGAAAACCAACTCTGGACTCCAATGGGCTTCATAAAAGGATATGAAAAGAAAAGAAGGCATATGTTATATGTCTGTATCTTCCCAGAGGGGAGCTCTCTGGAAGACAGAGATCTCTAAAGTTTCCCTCCCAAAGGAAAGTTTAAAGACATAAAGCTAGGCCCCTGGAGGGAGAATTCTGGCAGTTTCCTGAAAACTACCTATAGAAGGATACTTAGACGTCATTTCAGGAAACCTTTTCTTAACAGGCAAAGAGTTACCTTATGAGCCAATAATAAATGGTATGCGCTCCACCTTCCAGTTTATTCTCTGTGAATAGGGGAAGTAATTTAATTGTAAACAGTGTTTCTAAGTCCTTTTCCCTGGAGAAAGCCATTTCTCCTCATATTCCTGGGTCAGCGGCTTTCCTATAATCAGGTATGTGTGAGGGCTTTCTGCTATGCCTCTTGTATTGGTAAAAATTTTGAAAAAATTGCCCCAAGATTGAGTGTACCCCAGTGAATCATGTGTCAAACTTCCTTTTTGCCATGACAACCACATTTTTTATGTTGTACCCAGTTTCTACTGAACAAAGGCTCAGGTATTCAAATGCAATAATAATTACAAATTGCAAGCATCCCATTCTCCCTTATCCCAGCTAACAACACACAATTATATTTAAGTGAAATATCGAAGGGCCAGTTTCCCTTTCTCTCTATGCCTTCCACCCCATAGCCATTTTACTATCATTTCCACTTCACCACCTCTTCTGCTGTTTTTCCAGCCCAAGCCTCTATCAACATCATCCAGAATGTTATACACTTACTAGATCTCTTTTATTGTAGCTTTGTTTCTTTGGCTAACACAGCTATTTAATGATTTAAAAACCACAAAATACGAAGATTTTTAAAATTTTGTATTTGTATCACTGTTTTATTAAAAACCATCTTATACTTTCTCTATAGCCATGAAAGGAATCCTTTAGCAATGACCTAAAAATTCCTCCACAAAACCACAGACCACCTGGTTCTTGCTAACTCTGGCAACATAGTCTTTTCTACTGTTTTAAATATAGCCAAATCAGTATAGTCTACCCTCATGACCTTTGCTTTCATTGCTCACTCTGACTAGAAAACTTTAGTTCCTGATATTAAGGCTTAATTCATTCAAATGCAAGTCTCAGCTCAAATACCACACAGTGCAATGAAGCTATCCCTACAACTTTATTATGGGGAGCCCAGCAACATGCCTGAGGTATCCACTGTCTATAGCCTAACTTGCTTTCTAGTCTCTGGAGCATCTTTCATGAACTCCACATTTCTCATTTAGTCACTTTGGCTGTTATTTTACCAATACTCAGATTATCATACAGGGTATACAAAGGCAAGAATATTGCCTCTTCTACTCTCTTCTTTTGCCTTGAATGTGATAAGAGCCATTATTGGTTGAATAGAGAAATAAGGACAAAGTTCTTCTTTCAAGGAATTGAGAATGGAAATGGTCACTTCAATGTGGTGGAAGCTCTCGGTATTGCAATGACAAATTGTTCCAGAAAGTGAGCTGCCCTACCTAAATTTAACCTAGAACAATTACCTAGAAGGCCACCAAAGTACTTCTAGGTTTAATCTCAGCATCTCCCATCCTCTCATCCCCCTTATACTGTTGCTTGGTAAATCATCCTGGAAGGAAAGGAATAGCATCATATTTAATAGGTAGGATGATCACATTTTATTTGATCTCAACTCCAAAGAGAATTGAAATTGAGTTATTCACTATCAGAGCTCTACAACAGTTGCCATCAAGGATCAATACAAAGTGGAAAGATTTTAGCGACAGATTCTATGAGGCCTTCTCTGACTTGTATGAATAGAAGCTATAAATCAGTGGGATCAAGCGCTCTGAAATAATACAAGAATTAGTGCACCTAGGTAACAGGGCCTAACCTTGGATGTGCCTTACAACTACTATCAGCCAAGCTTTTATAATTTCTTATGCCTGGGTCTCTATTGTAAGTATTTTAGTTTAGATGATCTGCCATTGGGTAGACCTCTGTTTTATTTAAATCTGATAAATTTGTGAAGTTTAGGACCACAATTTTAGGGTGGTCTCAGGCAATTGCAACATATCCAGGTCCTTTGTAGATATACTTCTGTAAAGAGATATAATTTGGAATTCAAACATCGTTTGCCTCGTAGTTTTGCAGAGGGGTGAATGAAAATGATTTGGCCTACAACACAGCATATGGTTGTAAACGTTAGTGTTGAATAGCCTCATCCAAATCATCAATTCACAGAAAAGCACGTTAAAGCAGTGTAATGTTCAAAACGAAGTTCTGCAGTAAGCATCTGCTGTAATAGATTGACTTATTTCAGAAGGGAATTTTCATTTCAGGGAAGCTTATCATAATATCAAATATGTTTTGAGTTAATGAAAACGCAGGAAGCACCAAGTTAATAGGGCAATTTTAAATCATAAAACTTAATTTAATTGCACTAAGAATGACAGTATAATGTTCCTTACAAAAGGAAGTTTCACAACCTTATTGAGCAAATGGAAAATTACTAGGATGCTGCATGATATCTCCTTTGAAGAACTTGACTAGGAGAGGCAGCCTTCCTTAGAATATGGTTATTTACTTCTTAATTAAACACAGAATGATTAAAAAGAGATTTCACTTCAGAAAGCCATGGAACAGCTTGTTTGATAAAACTGTTATAAGCCTCCAGACTCTCATTTACATTTTAGTATTGATTTCTTATATTTGTCTTCAGAGATATTTAAATAAGGGTTTTTGAGGTTCTTCCTTATATATTTGGTCTTCAGTTGTTGTTATAAGTAAGGTAAAGTTTGAATGTCAGGAGAAAGGATGCTTATTTTTATAGTATAAAAAGCTTACTTTTTGCAATTTTGAACTTATCCTTTCTGATAGTGAAACTCTATATTTTAGCTGCTTAATTTCAAAGTAAACTAATTAGGCGAAGGATTAAAAGTCAATATTAATGAAATTAGTCTATTTCTGCCAATTCACGTATATTTTATAAAAGATAAAAATAGTTCTTTCATTATAACTGTCTTGAATTGAACCACTTTAAGGGTTTCTTTAGTATCATATTTAATCAATAACTCTTTAATAACATCCTCTATAAAATGTATTTTTAAATTGGTATTGGCTGCCCCCAAGATATAAGTGCCATTATCAAACTTTTGAGGACATCTTGCTCTGGTGTTCATTGCTGTGATTTGTAAGCATCACAGCTGGGTAGGACTATTGATTGCTTTTCCCTTTTCCCTTGGTAGCTTGCATAGCACCTTCCAGTACAATAAGAGTTATTCCTCAGGAAGGAGTTCTCCAGGTTGGTTCCAGATTGATTCCAACAAGTCTTGTGTCCAAAGCCTATGGTGTCTACAATGATAGGGACTTACCTTCAAGTTCTGGAAGGCAATTAAGTAGCATTTCCTTTATCCATAAAATCAATTTTTACTATGTGTAATAAGAACATTTCTAAGGTTCCTTAACTCATTAGAATGCCTAGGTCATGAGTATCAAAACTAGCCAAGCCACTTACTACATAGGAAACATTAGAAATACACCACATAGAAGAATCACAATTTCATTAGTAATTAAACTTAAAAATTTGAAAATAGACTAAGGATAATACCATTTAATTTACATTTAAAATATATAAAACTGAATAATATTCCACATGCATTTCTTCAGTAAGACTAGGCATACTTAAAAGCTACAGGCCTTACCATTTTCTACCCAGGACAGTGTCAGCACAGCGTCTATCATCACAGAATACTCTGTTTGGAAGTTAATGCTGATTGTCTATTGTATGAGGAAATTAACTATCACGTCATTTTCCTCATTCCCTTTTCACTCTCCTGCAGTTGATTGTTCTATTACTCTTTGCTCTTTTGTTTAATTACTCATTACTCTTATCACTCAGCCCACCACCCAACTCCCAAACAAATGCACATAGAGGCTTATTATTACTTATAAATACTCAGCCTTAGCTTGGCTTGTTTCTAGCCAGCTTTTCTTTTTTTGTTATTTTAACTCTTTTTTTTATTAAAAGAATTTCTTATTTTACATACCAACCACAGAACCCCCTCTCCTCCCTCCTCCC
>LZPO01099885.1:1444009-1456527 GCA_001675575.1 Neotoma lepida
AGTACATTTTCCAGTCATGTTCTCCATGTCCCTTGCTCATGCAATTTTTCCTCTCTCACAACTGGACTCCTGGGGCTCGGGTTGGCACCCGGTTGTGGATCTCTGAATCTGTTTCCATATGTCTCTAGGAGGGGGCTTCTGGGGGCTCCTCAGCTATCGGTTGATAGTTCATGCATCTCCACTAGTTTGGCTTAGCCAGCTTTTCTTAAATTATCACGTCTACATTTTGCCTCTGGGTTTTTTCCTTTCTCTATTTCTGTATATCTTTTCATTCCTTCTTATTCCATGTCTGGCTGTGTGGCTGGGTGGCTGGGTGGCTGACCCCTTGCATCCCCCTCTTCTCCTTTTCTCGTTCCTTGATCTCTCTTGCTTCCTCGTACCTCTTTTACTCCTATCTATTCCTCTGCCTGCCAGCCCCTCCTATTCTTACTCCTGCCTCGCTATTGGCCATTCAGTTCTTTATTAGACCATCAGGTATTTTAGACAGGCACAGTCACACATCTTCACAGAGTTAAACAAATGCAACATAAAAGCATGTAACACATCTTTGCATCATTAAAACAAATGTTCCACAGCATAAACAAATGTAACACATCTTAAAATGATACTGTACAACACTTTCCAGTCCCTCTCATGTACCTCCTTGCTCTCTCTTTAAATCATGGCCTCCTTTTCTTTAACTGTTTCATTGTCTAAATACATAAGTACAACTTGCTCATTCCATTTAGTGTCACTTGTATGTATATAATTTCAGATCTAACTACTTGAAATTATGTAAACAATTGGGGGTTAATTCCTGAGGATGACTATTTCTCACCATCAGTAGTTTTAAATAACTAAAATATCTTTTAAATAAGTCCATAATCCACATTTCTTGTCAGAGTTCATAGATGAGAAATGTTGTTTATCTCAGTTCCATAACCATTTCTTCATAAAGATTGCAAAGTCCATACCCCCTATTCTATCCAATGTATATATATTAGACCTGCAATCAACTTTTCCTCAAATCACCAAAGGAATTTGGAATAAGAAACATATCATAAATATTTGTCTTGAATTTGAATGGTGGCTTGTGGCCTATGCATATTTATACTAACACAAAAAAATGGTGATAAAAATCCCTCCTGCCAAATCAGCAATATATTATTATTTCCAATTACTTGCAAGACATAAATTTTGTAAGGTCTCCAGACCTTTTATTTAAAATTAATTCAATAAATATTATGATATTTGTAAAAAGGAAAATCTAAACTATTCCATCAGTGAATATTACTTTAAAACTTAAAAAAAGCATGCACAGCTTCATCCTATGATTCAAGCAAAGCAAAGATTTTCTAAACTTTTCCTGACTCTTTAGCCCCAAATCCTGTTATCTGGAAAAGAAGGTGGGATAGAAATCATTGACATGATTTTGGTCTGAAAAGCTTTCCTCAGTACTTTGCATGTTTGCTTGAGACAGATGATTGGAGGACGTTTTTCAGGCAGAACTAGCACACGTGTAAAGCTATGCCTGGAAACCTGTTAAGCCCTTCTGTGCCATCTGCTTACAGGAACATACACATGACCTTAAAATAGTCGCTGCTCTGAGAGGTTACTTTACCAAAACTGAGAGTTCACCTCCTACAATCCGTAAGTCTTACAAAGTGAATGATGTCAGAAGGGCACTGTTGTCTTCAAGCACGAGCTTCATTTTATTTTATGAGCTGAGTCTGAAGTCCCTGACATTTAGAAATGACAATGTGTCAGTGTGAGGTTCCTTCAAATAATCTTCCTAAGTTTTATCAGCTTTGTGAAATGTTACAAAAGGCCTCTATTCAGCTTATGAAATGTTTTAACTTTTGAGAATTTTACGTTGGCCAGAAGGAGTAGAATCCTTAGCTAAGGTTGGTCAAAGGTAATTCAGTGATGATTTTGTGCAGTGATGATATTCTTTAAAGGTTTGGTGTACAAATAAAAGAGTTCTCTAGTTCTATTTTAACTGAAATTCATAGCCTTTTAATGTTTTTATGGCATGATGTATTTTGGAATTACCCCTGGGAATAAAAGGAAATGTGTAGGAAATTACTCAAGATAGCAAAAAATTTAATTGAAATAATAAAAAATAGGTTAATGACTTTAATGCATCTTATATTAAACTTTCATATAATCATGAATAATAACTTAGAACTTAAGAATAAATATGAAAATAATGGGATTGTTAATGTTTGTATGTATATAACAGATATTTATGTTTAATGTGCTTGAGATCATTGACTCAGTTTTGGCCCTATTTATTTCAACAATTTGCTGAATGCATGTGTCGTTTAAAAAAAAAACAGGCATGGAACAAGTTACCAGCTATTCTTTAGTGGATTAATCAGATAAAAACTGTACTTGATAAAAAATAGTTGAGTTGACCTTCACAGCTAAATTATAAAGCTCTTTGGGAAATGCAAAAAGATATATTGTGTTTGTAGTGTGCCATTATGCCTGACATATTTGGAATCTGTATTGATGCAAATAATGTCAAACACCATTTTCTAGCATGCATGTTAACTATAAGGGAATTATGTGTGAAATCTTAGCAAGTTGGCAAATACTTCAGTTCATGTTTTTACTTCTGCCCAGAAAGTACTTGGTGAAGACCCCATCACAACTGGTTATGTTTTATAGAACTCAGTGCCCAATCACAATGACATCAGATCATTAGTCTATATATTTTTATTAACATGATTTTTTTTTTATTCTTTCTTTGGGAATTTCACATCATGCAGCCCAATCTCAAACTCATTTCCCAGTCCTTCCATCTCCACCATCCACCCTTGTAGTCTCCCCCAAAAAAGAAAATTTAAAAACAACATTAAAAAAAACAAGACAAAGCCGGGCGGTGGTGGCGCACGCCTTTAATCCCAGCACTCGGGAGGCAGAGGCAGGCGGATCTCGTGAGTTCGAGGCCAGCCTGGGCTACCAAGTGAGTTCCAGGAAAGGCGCCAAAGCTACACAGAGAAACCCTGCCTCGAAAAACCAAAAAAATAAAAATAAAAAAAAAAACAAGACAAAACAAACAAACAAACAAAAAATTCTCTTTGCTCCTCTGTCTTTGCCACTTCTCTATCACCTTCATTCATCTTAGTGACCTTGGGAGCTGTGGTGTGATATGCAGTATACCCTTTTGCCTAAACAGCTTTACTTGTAAATGTCCATTGTAATGAGTCATTGGTCAAATTCAAGGCCCCTGGCTTCTGGTACACCATCAATATTGGACCCTCACCGAAACTTCTCTGGGATATCCTGCTGTTACCATGATTTATGGAGACCCTGCTGCCATAGTTCCTCAGGGCCAGTCCCTTTACGTGTTCCTGCAGGTCATAGATGGGGCAGATGTTGGGGAGTGCCAACTCAAGGTACTGGATATGGGCCTGGGTGATAGTTGGTCAGTCCTGGTCTCCACCGGGACCGCTCCCCTCAGGTAAAGGTCTGGTCCAGCTCTCTGAGCCCATGCAATCAGGGACAGTTCTCCCACGTGCCTGCTGAGGTTTGGGGCTAGCTCTTCTATGTGGAGGCCAGCTCTCCTGTTGCTGCAGCTGGCGAGGGGGGAAGTTCTCCCAGGGCCATCGAAGGTTGGGGCCAGCTATGCTATGCCCATGCCACTGGGGCCAGTTGGAGGGGTCAGCTGTCTGTTGCTCAGGCCATCAGGGCCAGCTCTCCCGTGGTCCCCATGGTAACACAGGCCACGGACATCAACACAGACCCTAGCTGCAGTAGGACCAGGGACCCAGACATGGCTGTCTGTCAGCCATAGCTTGGGCCTGGGTGTCACCATGACCTCGGGTGGAAATTCAGGTTTCTCAGTTCAGTATGGCCCCCAGTGACAGCACAACCCACAGACATCAATATGGCCTCTGGTGGTGGCCCAGACCCCAGGTATCCTCATGGCTTTCGGTAGTGATAACATGGGACACAGACACCATCGCGGATCCTGTCTGTGGCAGGGCCACAGATCCAAACATGGCCCTCACCACAGCTTGGTCCTGACATCACAGTGCCCCCAAGTGGCAGTGTAGGCCACCCATATCAGCCTGTTCCTCACTGCCAAGGAGTCTTCAGCTCTGCTTATCTCCACAGTGCAGAAACCACTCCGCTTCTCATCTCTCCCATTTCTCCACCACATACCTGTTCATTTTAGTGGTGCCTGCCTCCCTTAGTCTATATTCTTTTAAAAATGCACTGATGAATAAAAAGACCGTTACAATGAAGCTGAAAGTTAAAAAAACAATCCTGCTGAGGCCTAGGTGTGAGTTTTGGAGTAGGTGGAAAGAATGTAGAACCCAGAGGCAGTGCTTGACTACAAGCTATCTTCTAAACAGAGCAGGGCAGCTGCATGCAGAAACTCACAGTGATTATGGCAGCATACACGAAAACCCAAGCCAAGCCAAATCCCAGTTTGGAGAGTGGAGGCGGGCATACAATTCCACCCCTAGCTGTGGAGATACTGGCAATTAGGTGCGGCTAAAGAGATTTTTCTCTAACAGTGTAGTCCTGGTAAGTTGACCAGGATCCAGTGGAAGACTACATATTCAAGAATGTTTAGGCGGCATAAATTGGTCTTAAGAGGTTAAACACACACACACACACACACACACACACACACGCACGCACGCACGCAAAGTTGAGTGAGTAGGGAAGGGGCAATAGATCTGGGAAATTTTTTTCAAAAATTGTCTTTGAAACAAAAGGCTACACATTAAATATTCATGTCTGTATTAAAAGGAAAACATTTTTAACACCTCACCTACAAATTAGAAGATTAAAATCCCTGATAGAATTTAATTTATAATATAAGGACTCATCTTTATATTAATCTTTAAATAATAGAAACAATAATTAAGTAATAAGGATAAATAAATTGAAAGGAAACATGGAAACATTCAATACTACAAATAATTTCTAATCAAAGAACTTATATTTAAAATGAAACACAAATTTTTTCCTGATAGTTTTCTCTAAGTTATTAGGTAAAAGGTACCCTCAAACTCTACTAATCAGAATAAACTATTACAGAATAATTGGGTAAGATTTTGGTTTAACAATTCAAAATTTTGCAGTATTGTCTTAAGAAATTAAGTAGACTTCTACCAAAACATTTGTAACAAGGTAATTTTCACACTAATTCTTATGGTACTGAACTTTTTGAGGTATCCAAATCACAAAAAAACTAGAATAGCTCTCTGTAATTATTAAGTTCAAAACTAGAAAACCTTAAAGTAAGCAATATGGTGACTTACCTTATTCTAGAAAGTAAATTAACCTACTTTTGTATTGTATTTTTTTAAAAAATAAGGTAATATATAATATTCATATAGCATAAAACAACATTGAATTAAAGTAAAGACATTTAATGAAATTAGTTCTCTCAACTGTGTAGAGTTCTTGGGTGTTACTGATTTTCATTAGTGATTGGAATGCTTTTGTATTTCCAGATTGTTTGGTACAGAAGATCAGATGTGTTAACTGTCCTCGAATCACACGCTGTGCTGATTTGCTTTCTGTTTTAGCCTTACTTGTATCAGGTTGTAAGAAGAATGCTGTATCCCAGCAGGGGTGTGTAGGTCCATGCAGATCCATGGAAAGAAGACTCAGAGGCACCTTAAGAATGAATCTAGCCTTTTTCAGCTGCAGGGGGTCCAGCCTCGAAGGACTGAAGCACTTTCCCTTCACCCAGGACATTTTTATTTTCTATTTACAGTTTAGCCAGTTAATTTCCATATGTTCAAAACAACCTGAATGAAGCTCCCAAAGATAAAATGCTAAATTCAAATTCCTCGATTCATCAGGTACCACGGTGTTCTGGGTTTCCTGAACCAAGTTTTGCATAGGCTTGTATCCTTGGGAGACTCTGAGACAAGGCCCACATAGGGCGACAAGAGAAATAAAAGATGTCTGCTAAACAAAAGATGGATTACGGCAAGATGCTACTCTCAGGAGCCAGGACAGGAGTAGCCCAGCAGAGCTGAAAACCTTCCACTAAGGTGGCTGATTTGTAGATGTCTATTCACAATGTGTCAAAATTTAATTATATATTTTCACACATATGTTAAGTGCATAATTACACTGGCTGAACACTATTTACACACACGATGCATCATTCAAATAAAGTGAAAAATCATATATACAGGACCTTTCTGTCTCTAATACTTATTCTTTAAGGCCTGTTTAATGCAGTACTTACATTGTTATGCTTTATTTTATTTGTTTTTGCTGTATATAAATATTTCTTTACACATTATACTGTAAAGTTTTCATTAAGATATTTGTCTTTGCAAAGCATGCAGCTGGATTTGAGTTTTACTTCGCTCCTGAATGAATCTTATTTAAAAATTCAAGTTCATCTTTAATTTTAATGACTTATTTTAATTGTTTCTATCATATTTTTCTCACAGTTTACATTCCTTTCCTGCGTTATTGTTTCTAATTTCTTGTCTTCTTTCACACTGGCTTAGTGTGGAATGTTTGTATTAAATACCTACCCTTTTCATGACAATTTATAAATATCATGTATATACTTAACTTATGAAAGCCATTGTACACCTTTCTGCATTTTGGAAAAAATATTCCTACAATACAGGTATTTCACTTTCAAAATCTTTTCTATGTAAACCATCAGTTAAGCAAGTGATTATGAATTATTGTTCCACGGTATTCATGGAAGACTGAATCTAGGAACTTTCTGCAGATAGTAAAATCCATGATTCTCCAGTCCTTCTTATAATAAACTAGCATGGTATTTGCATATAGCCCACACATCTGCTCCCGTATATCTCCCTGCGTCATGTATAACACCTAAAACATCGCACATTCTCTGTAAATGGTTGTTATATTCTATTGTTTTTGGAATCACGGCAAGAAAAAATAACATGGACAGGTTCAGGAACAGATGGAATTTTGTTTCTGAGTGTTTTTAACCTTTGATTGCTTGTGACTCCTTGGATGTAAAGTGTTCAGTAATGGAAGAACATGATTTCAAATCACAGGGGAAATAAGAAAAGAGTAACTTTTGATATGCATGTGTATGATTATAATATAGTAAAAATCATCTGATAGGGATCTTCTGATTTAAAGTTAAATGAAAATAGCACAATATTTTAATTGTTCATAATATGATAATAATTTCATAAAGGTTCAAAGGCAGTCAAACCAGATTAAACCAAAATATTAATGACTGTTGCCATGGGAGAATGAAGTTAAGGTTATTTTTTTTCTTTTCTTCATATTCTAAATTCTCTGTCATGAATATGCATCACTTTGCTCATCAATGTTTTTGAAAGTGACGAATAGGAACTCTCTTAAATAATTTTCTTTTTATCTTTCAATGAAATGGTTTTTTTTTAAAGAATTCTCTGATAGATAATTTTAAGCACATTGAGAAAATAGTTCAGAACAGCTAAGCAACTTATTGTGAAAGTGACAAGGTTATAGTCCACCTTTGATGTGTTCATCATTAACGTTTCATTGGTGCCTTGCCTGTTTAAATGGATTGAGATGAATTCATTGTAGATGAGTAAATAAAAAAGTGATTTTCTCTCTAAATTAGTATAATGACACACTTCCATGATGAATTTTCTGAATCATTTCAGGTTATACCATCCTCTCCACGAGTTCAATTATCTTTGTCATAAAAAGGTTCCTTTCTATAGACAACCTTTACCCATTTGTCATAGTTTAATTTAACTACAAAGCTGTTAATATCCCATTATGATCTAGTGATAAATTGCCTTTTAACCTATTTGAAATTTTTGAAATTAAGAGACATAATACTCATAGATGTAACCTTACAAATTATAAGGAGAATAAAAAAACAAAAACATAAATATAGTTTTAACCTTGAAACCTGACAGGCATTTAAATAAAAGATGAGCTATTTTGTGTAAATTTTCTAGTCTCCCAGTGCTCTGTGTGGCACTGTTTTGATTAGGCTTCTTTAACACTTAGCATCAATCTTGCATAAAATGTGTAAAAACATATGCTTCCTTTTGTTTGTTCTTTTGTAACGTTTTACTCAAAAATTGCATAATCTGAGGAAGTTTTGATAATAATGGAAATATACATTAACATTTTCTTCTTATCCTTTTGACACCTTTCTTTATGTTGCCAATAAAAATAGTGGGACAATTCAAACTAAGGTTTTCTTTTTTTGCTAAACCTCTCTAGAAAAGTCCCTAGACTTCATCACAAGTGTGCACTGTCTTATATTTTTAAATAAGTACTTCCAATTACTTTTTGGTATTACCACACCATCAACTAACCAGATGCCATGATTTTTATATATTACAATAAACAGCTTGAAAAAACAAGGAAGGAGGCTCTTGGGGCTGTATTATTTATGTCATTTATTTGAGAGACAGAATGGAAGAGTTGAGTTTTAGTATTTTGTAAGTTCATTTGCCTTTGGGTTATCAATGATACATTTTCTTATACTGAGTTCTATTTTTTTTCCTTTTTGTTTTGTTCTGTTTTTCTTTTCAAATGTCATTTGTCAGGTGTCTCATGTCTTTAATTCTGGTACTCTTGAGGCAGAAGCAGGAAGATCTCTGCTTCAAGGACAGTCTGGTCTACATAGCGAGTTAGAGTTCAGCCTGGGCTACACAGAGAAACCCTGTCTCACAAAACACAAACAAACAAGGAAATGATGGTATTTAATATGTCCCGATCACCTCCCACAAGCACAAATTTGTTTATACATTATAATTTCTGTTGTTTCCAATGCTGAATTGGTGTCTTAGGAAACAATCTAATAGTTTGTAAGAAAAGTCCTTTATACATAGCCTATGTGTTGGTATAATTTGTGACTTTGTCTTATTACCAAGATGTTATTTTTTGTTTGCTTTATTTCTTCAGAAAGCTATAATCTTTCTGTTCTTTCCCAGAGAAAAACATTCTTTTTTTTTTACTTTGTGAAAATTAAAAACATGGCAAGACATCTCAATTCCTCCATGCTATCTCAAGTTTAATTTGAGCAGCATTGTGTCCCCCCCACCCCCCTTTTTTAACCTGTTTGCTTCTTCACAACAGCTCTTGACTTAAAGAGAGTTTACTTTTACTTGCTGTGTGATTAGCCTAGCATACAGTTCGATTTCCCGAATCTCTTGGGCTGCTTTTCCCGGGGGTGGGGGTATTCATTTTTAACAGTTTATTGGCCTTTTTGTATTCTAATGCACTCACATTATTTATTTCTTGGTCATCTCTAATTTTGCTGGTGAATTTTCACTCTTTAACAATTCCCTGGGAATGTTTCCCAGTTTATCTACATTGTACCTGTAGCTTATTTCCCTTTGTTGACAAAACACTAAATTGGAAGGCATATAAATTAGTTTGCTATTTCTTAGAACATTCTTTGTATAAGTTGGCTCTGTATGTGTTGATGCATGGTACATTTCTGCAGTGAGGTCTCTCTGGGAAGCATCTCTTACATTGAGTTTTAAACAGCAATGAAAACAGCAAGAGCATAAATATAAATGTCTCAGACTTTTTCAGGGAAAAGTTCTCACATGATTCACAAAAACTAAGATGCTTTTGCTGGTAAAGTCAGAATTCAACAGACCAAAATAAGGACTGAATGGTGTCGTTTGACTGAAAGGTCAAGGATGTGGTAGGATTCAGGACAGGATGATACAAGTGGTGCTATCATGAACTCAGGTATTTTCTATTCTTGTTTTGTAATTCAAAGCTCAGCATCAGCCTGTGTTAGTGATAAGATAGTTAGAGCTGCCTTAGTAATAATATCTATATCCAGGAATTGAGAAGCAATCTTTTTCTGAGAATATCTATTAGAAGCAAGGAGATGTCCCCTTAGTCTCCAGAAAACTTTTTAAACTTCAAATCAAAATGAAGTCATATTTGGAGGGGTTCAGAATCATAGGCAAGATTACTCTTACAAAAATAAGTCCTCCCTAAAACTGGGATGAATTTCAATTTCTCTTGGTACATATGACTACCTGTACTTAGAAAAATCTCTGATCAAAATGCCCTAGGTTTTAAAAGTATAATGAAGTGGATACAGTGATGATGGTAAGGCAACAATGCCCATTACCCAGTTTAGTCATCATGCTTGTTCCCTGAAGACATACATAGGGAAAGGAGATTTCCTGTAGGCAAGCTACGATGACCAACATGTGTTTCTAAATATCACTGGAAGACAAAGAAAGACAAGGACAATGTTCATATTTTAGTCTTAAGTTAAAGTAATCGATAGAATTCCTTAACAAGCAGGTATTCATATATTCAATTAATCAAGTTCCCAGTTGCTAAGCAGATACAGCCATAGATAAATCTGCAGGGCAGTACCTTATGTTGATAAACATTGCATCTATTGCTAGTGTCTGTACCAGCATAGGTTTCACAACTTAGCAGCTCAATTTCTCCTCATATCAGTCTTATTAAAGCATTAAACACAACTTTCATATAAATTGACCCTTAAGTTGATTGGGAAGCATTGACATTCTTAGGGATGAATGAAAACAATACATTTTAGATGTATATTAAAGATATATGTATAGTGACAAGATGATATTTTAACTGTTAGCAATTCAATAGGAAGCAAACAGGCTTTTCTTCTTTTTTTCAATATAAAAACATAAATTGATTCATGATTATAACTCATCATGAAACCAGATGAATGTAGATGCAAGCTAGAGTGAAAATTCCCCTTTATCAATAAAAATAAAGTAACTATAAATATATCCTTATGGTGAAAATCTGTTTTCAGTTAAGAATTACAAAGTCCTAGACAGCTTAATGCTAGCTAAACTCCTCTGTAGTGTGCCTTAGGAGACTGTTTCTGGCTTTAGTTTGTATGTGACCAATGGAAGACACTAGGAGAATAGTGTAGACATTATGGGTCATGAGCAACAATTCAGAACAGCATTCATATCAGTTCTATAGTTCTTTGTGTTCCTCAGAAGTCACTCTGCTATTCAGAGGGTCTTCAGTTCAGGACACCCAAACACATAAGTACAAAGAGCTCTTCTGATGTCACATGATACAAAAGAGAAGGAAACTCCATTGTGAAACAAAGAAACATAATCTAACATGTACTAATCTGTTAGCAGTGTCAACTATATACAGTGTCAAAGCTGTCAAATATGAGTGAGAACATGCAATAAAGAAATCTCAATATTGCCAAATTATGAAATATAAAATCCTTTTAAGCAATCAGATATCCTTCCTGGATTACAGGGACAGTAAAAGTAATTGCAGTTTGAAGCTCAGGTCACTTTCATTACCCTTCCTAATTCTTGGCCCAGTGGAGAGCCTCAAGTAAGTATAATTGTTAGAACAGAATAAAATCACCAGAGTCCCACATCTCAATGCCACCCTAAGAATTCCGTGTTTAAGAAGCACCTCATGACCACTTGGGGGCAAGGATGGGCTGAGAAAACAGTTTCTGAACCCACCATCTTAGCTTTAATCAAGAGCCCCCATTAGACTGTCTCATAAACATTGGTTTAAAGAAAGAATTACACCGTTAAAAATAATAATAGGAACAATTTTAGAGTCATTTTCTTTGACCTTTAGATACATCTACTAGTGAAAAATACCCCCATATGTGATTGAGCCTTAAACATTTTATCTCTTTCTTTTGATATATGGTAATAAAGACTGGTGTTATTTATGGTAATAAGCTATTCATATATCATGACACAGCCTAAGTGAACAATTTTAACTCATGAATGGGCACATAATTACCTTCGTATTATCCAAATCAGTCTTTATATTACTATTTTACTTGTAGGCAACTAGATAATTATGAGGTGTTTTGATAGAAACAAGCTTTTAAATATAGTGTCCTTATCTGTACCTAGAATGCTTTGGTAAAATATTTCACAGGGATATTCTTATCTCTACTGTAATTAAAATCACATTGGTACCAGAAAAATATACTATTTTTTTTAATAAACTGTTTCAGAAGGCTAGAAATAACACAGATGTAGTGGGAGATATTTGTAATCCCAGCGCTTTTGAAGCTGATGCAGGAGGATCTTGAGTTCAAGACAGCTTGGGCTGCATAGTAAGACCCTGTCTCAAAACAAAGCAAGAGATGAGGGAGGCTAGATTACTCACCTTGGGGATACTGAATTTTTTTTTCATTTTTATTGTTAGTACCAGTGCTGATAGAAGTTACAGATGCAAATAATAGGTTTGACTTTCTACATATCATCAAATTTTAAGGTTCATACCTGAAAAGTACATTTCAGTTTTTTAGAAAACTATCTCCAAGTCCAACTGGTGAGAGAGAGGAAAGATTCTATGAACAAGAGACATCAAGATCATGAGGAGAAAATGTACAGAGATGGCCAGCCAGGCTGGTGGAAATGCATGAACTGTGGACCAATAACTGTGGGCCCCCCCCCCATGGTGCTGGACTGGGCCCTCTGGAAGCTTGAGACAGTTGTTTGGCTTGACCTGTTTGAGGGCCCCCAGGCGATGGGATCAGGATCCATCCCTGGTGCAGGGGCTGGGTTTTTGGAGCCCAGTGCCTGTGG
>LZPO01099885.1:1456672-1496957 GCA_001675575.1 Neotoma lepida
GAAAATCTTTTTAGTAAAAAAAAGAAAAATAAATAAAACAGACAACAACAACAACAACAAAAAACTATCTCCAAGTCAAACCAATTCCCCAATACTAAAAAGTACTTACTAAAGAATCACAATTGCTTATTTATGGTGATATGTCTCCCTTTGTGTATGATTTAACATATAATTTGAGATTTAAAAATGAAGGGGCTTGATTTAATTTGTTTTTATTTCAACTCCTTATGGTTTTATGAATTTGTTCTAATCACCTTACCTAAAATTACAGCCAATATTTCTAGTTTGGTAGTAAAATATATGTGTGTGTGCACGTGTGTGTGCATGTGTGTGTGCATGTGTGTATGTGTGTGTGTGTGTGTGTGTGTGTGTCCCTTCTACTTCTTATAGCCCTGGATACTCATGTCTTTAAGCCAGCTACTGTTTCTCAAACTCTAAAGTACACAGATATCACTGAAAATAATTCATAAAACTTTATGTCCATATCTGCAAATTCTAGAGATTTCGATTCCACAGGATTGGAGAAGCCAGAACTCTGTATTGTGTTATGCCTAGCTAGGTGGATCCGTGACTTGGATTCGATGGATTGTACTTTATGTGGTTGTAACTTTACCACTCTGCATCTACTATAGGTGTTTGGCTAGTTTTATGTATCAGTGACAATTAACTGAAGTAAACAATCAAAAAGCAGAAAGGCTTATTTTGACTGACAGTTTCAGAGGTTTCAGTCAAAAAGCAGGTCACCTTTCGCTTTGGGCCTAAGTTAAGTGGGAGCATGTGGTATAATCTACTCTCTTCCTGGGGGCCCAGAAGCACAGAAGTGGTAAGGGGCTGAAGGACAAAGTAGCTTTCTAGGGCACATTCATAATGTTCTATTTCTTCCCACTAGCCCCCACCTCATAATGATGTCATCACATTATGAATAAATCAGGAAATTAATCATTGATTTCATTGGAGCCTTCATGATGCAATCACTTCCCAATGATTGGGTCCATTAGCTGAGGATTAAGGCCTGAACACAGAACTTTTTGGGGAACACTTCATATCCAAACCATAATGTTTGTGTCACATGTTATGGTCCCAACTTTGTATAACTACTATTAATTATTTATTTTACAATCAAACAATGTGGATGACTATTAAATCTCTACTGAGAGAGTCTGAAAAACTGTGTGCCTTACTGGGGTCTGGTTGATCAGTAGTAACATCATTCCACACTGAGAGCTGCTATTTTATGCTATTCTAGCTAATTCAATGATCTCATTTATAGTATGTGCTGATACCATTCCTGAAAAATAGCCCTTCCAATGGTACTATCTTTGATTCGTTTAATTACACTTGGGCCCCAATCCAATGCAAAGCCATGTCTACAAATGTTGGCATTTAGTCAGCTAAACATTTGAATGGTTCTTTGTTCCTAAAGAGGAAAGCAAAAGACTAATTTCCCTAACTAGTAATTGCAGGTACAGGTTTTGTTTGCAGTCTTCTAAAAGGAAGTGTCTTAGTGAAGAAGAAATTAAATGAGAGGGTTTGTAAGGATATTTGAGTCCTCTGTCCTTTTCTATCCTGCTTTAAAAATCCATCTTTCTTAAGAGGTGAGACTAAATTATGGGATGTCTTCTTGATAGTAAGTAGCTCCGGGGACTGGAAGGAACCAAAAGGAAACTGTCCAAATATAGACCAAATTAAGTCACCTAGCATATTTTTCAATAAAACTAGAAACAGGTAAGAATCTACACAGGGAAGTATACATAAACCAACTAGACGTAAAATAATTGCATGCTTTAGTCATCCACTAGAGATAACCATATTTTACCTGTAGGTCTTTCACTTAGAACTTCCTTAACTGAAATTTATTTGTATTTTTGGTGTTACTTTTTCTGTCAGAGAATATTTCCAAGCATGCAATCTGAAAAAGTTTCTCTAAGGAGTCTGAACACTAATGAGCCAAATACTTGGAAGGCCTCTTAGACCTCCAATGTGGACCCAAAGGGGACCTTGTCTTCAGATAAAAATTATCCACCAGGAGTAGCTGTTGGCAAGAAGGGTTTTTACACAGCCATCTTAGCTGGCTGATTTATGATTTTATAAACTTCATTATTAGTCTGTGAACTTCCCATATAAAATTTGAGGCTTCTGCTTTATTCATTTTTATCTTATGTGTACCAGTGTTTTGCCTATCTGTATGGAAATGCATTGATTATGTGCCTGCTGCCTGAAAGGCCAGAAGAGGGTAGCAGATCCGATGAAACTAGAGTAACAGACAGTTAAGCTTGTGAACTGCTATTCGGGTGCTGGGAACTGACCAGAGGTCATCTGAGAGCACAAGTTCTCTTAAGAGCTCAATAATCTCTTCAGCCCCAGAACCTCTTTTTGATGACTTTAGTTTCCTTTCTCTATTTCCTGAAATTCCATCATGCTTTGCTGACTAGAACTCCACTGAAACCACTTCTTAAAAGGTCAAATTCCTATTGGCTGTAGCAGATCATCAACTGATGCTTTGGAGAAATAAACATACAATATCTACTGTTAATTAAGCAGAGGCTGGAATACTTTTTCTGCGGGCACTTGATAATAAATACATTTGGGTTCACTAATGATATGATCTGTCACAGATATTCAATGCTTCCATTCACATTCAAAAGAGACCATCATAGTATTTAAACAAATAGGTGCAGTTTAGTTCTGTGAAACTTCATTTATAGATTGATATTACAAATATCAGTCTTCTGATTTTCTTAATAATCATAAATGTGGAAATAATTCTTGGCACTTGGGCTCTAAAAAATCAAAAGTAGGCCAAATTTGAGTTATCAAATATGGTTTACTGATCCAGGTTGAGAGTTGCAAAATTTTTGAAGGTTCTTTTCCTAAAATATGTTTTGCTACAAAGTTATAAGAAAGTTAATCTTTCACTATTTTATAAATGAGGAAGTTAAGATGCAAAAATATGAGATATCAATGCAAAGAAAGAGGGCTGACTAAAATCATTCTGGAAACTGACTATATTGTCACACACCCAGTAGTATGTTCTGATGCTCATAATATACTTTATGCTAGCCTTTCATCCATGATTGACAGAATTCCAGCCTCCAAACCAAACCCCAATGAGGAAGACCTTTTTAAGTTTTTAAAGCATTATTATTTTCACTATGCACATTTATAGTGCACAAGATGATAATTTGAGTGTCTATAATTTAATAAATAAAATAGCACTTTTTATTTCCATCTTAACTTTAATGTTTTTATTTACATAAAATTATATATGTATTTATGAAATACAAGGTGATCCATATGTGTATAAAATATACTGATCACATGAGGATAAATTACAATTCCATCACCTTGTGGTGTTGTGTTCATGAGTCATATCCTACAATGCTGTCCTCTGGAAGGAAATCTGTCTGAACTAGGATATCTCCAAAATGTCCTAGGAACACCTGGATAACTTGTTAAAACACAAGCTGCTAGGCACATAGGCACAAATTTCTAATTTCCATGGCCTTGGGGAAGAGCCTAAGGATTTTTGTTTCTATCATTTAGTGAGATAAATACCATAAATTTTACCATTTACTGTATTATTTACTTTTAGTGTCTTTATAGATTTGTGCAACCATCTTTCATGACTAGCTTAAGTCCAGAACCTTTTCCTCAGTCTAAAAAGAAAATTTGTAACCAATGCCTATTCACTTGTGATTTGCTCCTTCTCTCTAGCCCCTAATGGTCACTGACTGACGTTTGGTGTCTATAAATTTTCTTATTTAGAGTTTCTTTTATAAGTTGAGTCATATTACATGGCTTTTGTGTCTACCTTCTTTCATTTGATATCAAGTCAAGGATTGTTTCATATTCGTTCATTTTGTAAAATGTATTGTCATTTATTCTTTTTATGACCAAATACCGCCTTGTTGCATGTCTATATCACAGTTTGTTTATTCATTCACTCCCTGACAAACCTATTATGACTTTGTCCAGCTCTCATGAATAGTGCTTCCATACACATTTTGTCCAAGTTTTGATACAAGCATGTATTTCAATACCCTTTGGTATGTACCTGGGCATGAAATTTCTGGGTAGTATGTTAGCTCTATATTTAAGTTTTTCAAAAGCAGCTGCACTATTTTGTCTTTTCACTTGCAGAACATAAGAATCTCAATTTTTCCATATCTTCGTTAATACCTGTTATTACCTGTTTTATTGACACATCATCTTAGTGAATATAGAATAGCATCTCTTTGTGGGTTTAATTTGTATTTAACTAGAGAAGAGTAAGGACAGGACGAAAAAGAAAGAGATTAATATAAAATCAGAGGGACAAAGCAGGGATCAGATCACACACAAAGAGCAGGTCTTGGTAAAATACCTTGTGATTCTGTGTGAGATAAAGAGATACTGTGGGGTTTGAGTTGAGAACAAACTGATTCACATGTTAATAGGATTGCTCAGGCTCTGATACAGATAATAAATGGTTGAATATACAAAAAGTTACTACCAGGAAAGCCCATGACTATGCATGTCGTGGGATACTGAAGTTTTCAGCTTAAAATCTCTCATCTAATTAGATTAACACTGATCATACTTTTAAAAATATATTACATTGTCTTAGACAGTAATTCTTGAAGGTCATATGTACTCACCTTTATAACCTGCTAAAGGTGCTACAGAATAAAAGTTATAACAATGTTATAATGTTAAGATCTTTTGGTGTTTCATTTTTGTCTAAAAGAGATATGGTACCAAAAAGGAATCAACCATAAATAAAAACTTAAGACTGGATAGTGCAGTGAAAACACATAATTTCATGTTCTGACTTCACTAAGTTTTGCTTCAAAATTTGACACTAATTTATTGAAGCATTATTTATGAAATGTTATCAGTAGAATTTGTCCTATTTTAGTGTTGTAGTCAAACTTAAACAAAATAATATATAGAAAAATGTATTCTAGAAAGTAGCAAAATTATATTCAAGAAGAAAATTTGAGGTGCTATCCTTGGAGACCCTGCTTTGATTGTTTACTGTTGTATTCTCTCTGTTATTGTTCTTGAAACATAAATATTTATTGGCTGGCAAATGCTGTTAGTCAGTTGTACTTGTTGTTTATCTGAATTATTTTATTTCCATGCTAAGGCACTATGTGAGCAAGCCAGACATAATGAAAGGACTTAGGAAGGAAAAAATGCTCTACAATAAATAAATAAATAAAAATTAAAAAACATAAATAAGGTCCTTCTTACTCTTGAACACTAAACAATTAAGCCCTCCTCTAGAATGCAGCTTAAAGAAAGCACATGCATACTATCAGCCAGAGATGGATCTCAAAGGATGTTTAGAAACTCAACAGCACATGAGATGAGCGTTGGTCCCACCTAGCAAGAACAAAAAACCACCCAAATTAAAGCCAATTAAGCAAGTTTTATTTATTATGCTTAGGACTGACTCTTCAAAATGGGATTTAAGAGAGCAGTTTGGATTAACTTTTCCAGCTTCTTTTTATAGGGAAAAAGTGCAAATTGGGGATTTTAAAAGAATTTGATGACATAAGGATTTGGCAAGCAATTTTTTTTTACAGAAGCAGACAGCAGATTAGATTATTTGACAGATCATCTTGGCAGAACATCTCGAGTATGTCCTAGGTATGAGTCAAACTCCATGGGGTCCAGATATCTTATTTTATCAGGGTAGAGTAACTCAGAGCTGTGAGTCAAACTCCATAGGGTGGAAATCATGTCAAATTCCAGAAGCAGGTTAAAGGCCAGTTAACTTGAATTTTGCAGCAAACAGAAATGAACTAATTTGACCTTAGAACAGAATGGCTTTTAACTTTAAGATGTAATCAGGCTGGTCCACCATAAGCATGGAATCTCAGTCAGAAGCAAAAGTATGTGGAAGTTCTTTTTATTGTTCATAAGGATGGTGTCCTGGGTTCTATGTGAAAGCAGGCTGAGCAAGCCATGGGGAGCAAGCTAGTAAGCAGGACTCCTCCATGGCCTCTGCATCAGCTCCAGCCTCCAGGTTCCTGCCCTGTTTGAGTTCTTGTCCTGTCCTGATTTCCTTCAGTGATGAACAGTGATATGGAAGTGTAAGCTAAATGTACCCTTTACTCCCAACTTGGTTTTGGTCATGATGTTTCATCGTAGCAATAGTAACACTAACTAGGACAGGTGGCTTGCCTGGAAGATGTTTTATGGTTTAATATAAACATAATGAAAAATATTATTGAAAAATACAAGTCAGATTATACCGGTCTTTATTATGTGCTAAGGTATTTGTAGTTTATGATGATTAAGCTTCAGATAGCTACTTTAAGTATACTGACATAAAAATATGACCGAAATATTTTTTAATCTTCCATAAGAAATTTTAACTTGTTAGAAAACTTTTAATGATTATTTTATAAAGTATAAGTAAGTCATGAAAGAGCAGAGCCTTCTGCCTAAATATGACAGAAATAAATATTTATTGTCAGAAGCATTGATAACACACACACCTTTTCCCACCCTCTCCAACAATATGTANGGCACAGCAGATCCTAATATGACTGCCTTGTAGCTTTATTATATAAGATTATCAATAAACTATCTCATATATAATTTAATGAGAAAGGAAGATTTATTTTGTGGTAGTTTGAGCTACTGTTTGTATAATTGTTTATAACATTGTAAACCTCAATGACCAGAGATAACATTCTTTTTCATGAAGTGACATCGTGACTGATATTGTGTGTGATGTTAAAACAGTAGAAATAGCTGGCCATAAGACACAAGTCAGTAAATACTGTCTGTCTTATTCTTTCAATTGACTTATAAATACTGTTCATTTTAAGTATACTTGATGAAAATGAATTAATTAATGTGTGTCATTGAGAAAGACAGCAATTTGAAGGATAAAGTTGAGAGAAATTTTTTGTCTTATGAATGTCAATTTTATCTATCCATTCAAAAATACTTAGTATTCTCTTATAAAGGAAAAGAACTCCATATAATAAGTCCTTTTCCATTTATCATGTCCAAACAATAAAATATAAGATTGGTTGTTAGGTTGGAGAATAAATAAGTAAAACCTGAGGCTGTGAGTAGGAATTGAAAGCAGAAAGAACAATAGATAGAAAGGAAAAATCTTATGAATATCCCTGAAAGTCCAGGCCAAAGACAGTTGGAAATTATGACTTTCAGTGCAGTATATGATTGATTGTAACAAAGACAAGACAAATATCACCCATCACTGATTGCTAATCCAATGGGATTCACATCTCAATGCCAGAATGCACCTCCAGCCCTTGCTTCTTCAGAAAATACAATCTTACTTTTTTGCATTTGCTTTTTAGCATGCCTGCACATATATATTTTTCCCTCTCAGGTGTATTTATTGCTTCAAATCTCCCCTTCCTTTTCCCTGTAATGAATATCTGTTTACTTTGATATTCACTGTAGTGATAGAGACATTCACATATGTTTGGTTCATGCTGCAAAAGTCTGTGACATCGAACAAGATGTTATTCATTAATAAATGGCAAAGAAGATTCACAGATTAATAAATGCCAGGTTGCTGATGGAATTTGATGGAAAAAGCCAGTTGAATATATTATCCACTGCTTTGAATTACAAATATAAAAACTACTATGTATTTTAAGCTGTCTCTTTTATAAAATTCTATAGATACAAAAAAAAAACGTTATAATGGTGTTGGTTGTAAAATTCCAAGTATACAAATTCTTTCAGAATACCTTATATAAGATAAATATATAATACTAAGATTTTGAATACATTCATACAAATATGCATATATACAAGCACATTTACATGTAATTGATTGGTATAGATAACATTATAGATAGATAGATATAGATAGATAGATAGATAGATAGATAATTGTCTCTTTATATTAAGATGCAAGAAAAGACAGATAATTATATTTAAGTGATTAAAATCTTAATCATGTTTGACACTTTTGTGTTTTGGTTCCTAGATATTTTATCTCATGCCTTGTGTCCTCCACAATGGAGTTGGATGTTGTGTGAAGGGCCCTACAATCCCACACATTCTTATGTGAATTCTTTAAATAGCACTTCCCCAGGCTGTCACTGAATATGTTTAGGAGATGTATAGGCAGTCCATGACAATCTTAACACTTAAAACAAAGAAAGCTAGCAATATGGGTCTAAAATCTTTCTTTAGAATGCTTGGGTTTATTCTTCTTGGGGATCACTTTAGGAACTGTAAATATTCCTAAAATGGCAAATAGTTCTCATTCCTGAGAAAATTCTAATTAATCTTAACTGGCTGCCATATATGGAACAATTCCAAGCTATTTTTAGTGATGTCATATAAAAAAAGCAGAGATCTCTGAGAGCTGTCTTCTTGGGGCATGGTATATGATTGATTCAGTTTGAAATAAGTGTACTTTTGTTCCTCTTGAAACTCTCTCAAACCTGTGAAGAAGAGCAGCCATGTTCCATCTAAAAGAATATTCTCTACCAACATTCTAGCTGTTCCCAACACATACTGTAGCATCTCACACTTCTCTCAGTGTACAGCTTGTTCTGTAAATATCCGTCTTTCTATCACCTCATCCCCAAAGCACAGAAGTGTTGTGTATGTGCAGAAACCTCAACGTTTCTCTCAGGTCACCAGTGATTTGAATACTTCCTGAAAGTTGCTCTGAGTATATGAACTCAGTGTGCTAAAAGCAAAAATTCCTTTATTCCTTGATTACTAATAGTTTGCTTGACATCAAAGAACTGCTTTAAAATGCATCATTATTTCTTACCTTCTTTGTAAAGGGCATTGCTAACCAACTTCATATTTTACTACTACCTGGAAGATTTTATGTGCTTATATGTCTCACTAAATGTTGCTATGGGCACAACAATGACTCCAGTCTTGAGTACACTTGACATCCAAAACAAAGAAAAAATGGCTTCTGTTTGTTGAATGGAGATATCACAGTAGAAAACCCACTCCTACCCCCTACCAAAGGGCTAAGAAAAAGATAATTTTGAAATCAACTTTGTGTGGTGTTTTTTATGAGCTACTGGGGTAAAGTAAAATATGGTATCACTTTTAGTTCTACTTGAGACAATATTCCACACACACTCTCATATGATGGACTCTCAGAATAGCCTTGAATCGATCAACAGAACACCAAATAATAAACCTGCAATTTTATAACTCAACCAGTATAAAACAATTAGAGTTTTGAATATCCATCCGTGCTGTATAACTGGTTGAGGAAAATCATCCTGAGTTCCTGATGGACAATTCCTTTCATATTTTTTTCATGCACTGATATATTTAAGAGGCTTTGGTGGGGTTCTAGCTCTTTATTTTATATTCTAGGTTATCTTGTATCAGCAACATATGTAATACCATTCATGTTTCCTATTGTGACACCTATATCAAGTCCATTTCTCACAGCTTCATATTAAAGTGGCAAACATAGTAACACACAGCATAGAACTGTTTTGACACTAAAATGGATTTCATGTTTGTTTCACAGCCCCTTGGCCAAACATTCAAAAACAATGCAGTACTCTGTAAACAACAGTCCAGAAGCAAAATCCACAAGACCTGTCTACTATTTTGAGTACAATTTATACACTTCTGAAGTTCACATTGCCTTTCAACATTTTGCATTTTATTGTGTACCTGTGTACAACATTTTCAGTGTTGTAGTGCTACACTCCTCAAATTCCAAAGCTGCCTGAAGATAAAGTAAAAGGCTTCTTTAGAAGGTTCTCTTAGTTTTCCAACAAATTAAAAAATATCATTTGCCAGAACTTTCATAGACATCTCTGCAGCTTATAATGAGGCTATGTACTTATTCTTATATTTTCATAAGAATTATGTTAAGCCTTATAATGACACTAGCAGGCAGATTACATTGCTGCTTGTGTCACACATAATAAAACTGAGACTCCAAGATATTAAATAATGTCTAAGCTTTCAAAATTAGCACTAGTGTGGTCAGAATTTGAATCTGGCCAGTATAATTTCTGAGGTCCCAGTTCCTGACAGATGCTTCCCAGTACAGTCAAAATGATAATGAAAGTAGAGGTTTGTTGAGGAATCCCTCCTATGTATTATGAATCCTGACAGACAACATCAAAAATCTTCCTTACTTTCTATATCAGCTCTACTACTGAAAGACCAACATTAGTCGATTTTGTAAGTATCACTTCAAAAGTTAAAATTAGAAAAGTAAGAAGCTTTTCACTACAAAGCTGGTAAGGGAGAAATTCCCATCTACTCACCTGGGCTAGATGTTTGTTTCTGCTTACATACCATCTCTATTCTCAAACAAAACATTATATGAAAAACATGTTTTTATTCCTTTTTATTAGCATTTATTAATTGTACAAAATAATGGGTTTCATTATGATATTTCATACATGTATGTATTATACTTGGATCATCTACAGTTCAGTTCCCTGCTATCATAGCCTGCTTGTCACTCTACACGATCTTTCCATATTTTTTGGATTGAGAGAACAAGACACCAAAGGGCTTTAGGTCAAACAAAACATACTTCTGTGTTTCTAATGTTTTCAAGCCACAGTGAATTCATTTTGTTATTATCTTGCATTAACTTTTTCTGGGAAATTGAGTGGCACTGCTTGCATTTTGAAAGGCATTGATACAAATGCATATTATATCATAAGAATAGACAATTAGAGGAAGAGTAGAAGATAAAGTACCTGTACCCAGGCTGTAATTGCAGCTGGTAATTAAACTGAAGTGTTTCATTTTCTCAGTCAGCTCATCAGTGACACGAGAAAATAAACAATTTGGAAGTGAAACCCTCGGGGACAAACAATAGTAATTAATTGCATTTTCCAATGGAAAAAAGGTTTCCTGAAGTCTGTTTGGGATGACCTCTTGAGTAACATACCCAGTGATTTACACTGTGAGCAAAGGATGGGGTTCAGAACCAGATCTGATTGGACTTGAATATTCATGACATCTCCAGCTTGATTTATGTTTCAAACCCATGTCCTTTGTCAAATTTATTGCCTCCTAGGTTAAAAATGAAGGCAGATTTATGTTCTGAAATATTCACATTACACAATGAGATAATCAGCATGGAAAGATTTTACAATGGTGGAATCACATGCTGTGGGGCTGTTACTAGTTCCTTCCAACTTGGAATCTCTTCAAGTATCAGGAACATTACTTTTTTAGATCTTTGGGAGGTGAAATGAAAATATTTATGTATATACATTTGGGTCCATATCTCATTTGCTTACTAGATTAGGATCATACAATTCAGACCATCTGCTTTGCCACTATTCACTTGTACAGAAGAGAGCTGTGTTCTGGATTTGTACACGTGTGTGTGTGTGTGTGTGTGTGTGTGTGTGTGTGTGTGTATGTGTGTCAGTTTTGATCACATGGAACAGACATCTGTTACTTAACTCTGATTTATATTGCTTGCTTTAATGCCTGATCTGATGTAAGTTTTATTCTTTATAATATTACTTCATTTAGTCAAGTGCTGTAGCACTAATTTCTCTTCCTTGTTTTCCTATGGTATGAACATGCCCATCAGATTAGATAGGCATGGATAAGAGCCAAGGCCCCATAATATACTGTGTGTTATTTGATTTTACCATATAATAGTCTTTAAAATACTAGTTTAAAATAATAATTGTTTGTTAAGCATATGATTTTGCAAGAAAGTTTTTGAGTCTGGGATGAACCTTCTGGGTTAGCTCAGGCTCATCAGATCTCAACAGATGTATATTTCAACACTGCAAGTGGCATCCGGCTTGTTTGTGTAGACTTCTCTACATCTTCCACTGGAATGGCTGTTTTTGGCTCTATTCACTTTAAAAAATTTTTAGTTGGCATTTCCAAATGGTGATAAGGGTGGGAATTCCAAGCTCATAAAGAGACACTTAATTAAAATGAACAAGCACCTTTGGTGACTCTGCTGTTATTCCATTGGTTACTTCAAGGGACAAATCTCAGTATTTGACAAAACACAAATAAACAAACAACAACAACAAAAACAGGATACCAAGAGGCATAAAAAATTCAGGGACTATTACCACAATAATTGACTGTATACACACATACGGAAAAACAAGATAGCTTTTTAATCCTCAGTCCTAGTTTTGGTATTATTTTAGGAATTTAAATTGCTACATATAAATCAATGGGGAAATTGCCTGATACGAGGGATAGCAGATACTGGCCCCCTTTTCTTTTAAATGGCTATGCATACTTATTTATTGACTATATAAAGCTAAAATTTTTCTAAATTTTATTAAGATTGTACTCTTTAATTTTAAGGAATTCAATGAACCCTGAATAGAATGAAAAGTATAAACCATGTAAAACCAATCACTATAATGTTTAGGCATCTGTCATCTATCTACCTATCCATCTGATAAAGCAATAAGGAGCAAAAGCAAGACTTACTACAGTACAGACAGTGGCTACCTCTGAGAAGAAGAACTAAGCACCTTCAAATATTTTAGTACATTATATTTCTAAAGTGGCCTAAAGGGAAAAAAGTATTTGTTATTCCTTAATTTGCATTTCCATGAAATATGTATGAAGTGCGATCTTAATTAGTCCTAACAATAAAAACCTGGAGTCAGATGTCGAGGGTGAAAGCTGAAAGATCAGAGAAGCAGAGCAGCAGCCACTAGAAACTTCTTACCTCTATGAATCCTCAGACCAAATGGGGGATGAGATCCTGTCTCCACCCTCCTTATATTCCTGTCTCCACCTCCCCAGTGCTGGGATTAAAGGCGTGAGCCTCCCATGTGTTAGGATCAAAGGCATGAGCTCCCAAGTGCTAGGATTAAAGACATGAGCCTCCACCACCTGGCTCTGTTTCTCTTTTAGACTGGTTCAATCTTGTATAGCCCAGAGTGACCTTGAACTCCTGATCTTCTTGCTTCCTTTTCTCAAGTGCTGAGAATAAAGGTGTGTGCCACCACTGCCAGGCCTCTATGGTTAACTACTGGCTAGCTCCACCCTCTGATCTCCAGGCAAACTTTGTCAGAACACAAACAAATTATCATGCAACATATATACATATATAAAAGGCATCAAAATAAATACAATGAATGGCATCCAGACATTATTCTTCTGGTACTTACAATGACATAAACCATTTCTTTTCTTTTTTTTTCAACATGAACTATTTCTAATAACACTCCACCTCCACTAAGTAAGACAACTACAATAATGGTGGAATGTTTTGACCACCATTATTTACTTTAGTTTCTCTCAATGTCCATTCATATGGCAAGTTATGTGTCTGCAACCAGACCTCTCATCTTGCATACAAATAAACAACAAATGTGACCAGTAGGCACTACACTAAGAATTGTATTTGAGCCAGCTTGGACACAAGACAGATAGCAGCTTTGGAACATCGAATCAATGATGACATGCTCTTTGGAACAGTCCTGATATAAGGCTAACAATGGCAAGGACTTTCCCCAGCCCCAGATCTTAGCACTTTGAGGCAGTTATTATGTCACCATGAAGATACCCGGTTTTATTTTATCTATAATGTTCACTTTGAGATTGGGTAAAGGGCGTTTAGACACCCACTGTACGTATGTTGGGACCAATTTCAGAAAAGTCCAAGGAAGCCCTGCAGGACAGGGTTAAAGTAAGTCATAGAGGCTAGGGGCCAGCACAGCCAAGGTAATGGGGTTCCCTCAAAGCCTCAGAGGTCTTTCTCCTTGCCTTGGCAGTGCTAAACACATTTGGAATCTTTTGCAATGATTTTTCTGTTCTTCATCAGAGGCAGGGTGACTCTATGTGCTTTTCAATCACTAGTGTCTATCACTGAAAATATCCAAAGGTATATGCTCAGGAAGTGGAAGATTTGGCTAATCCCAGGGTCCTTCATGTCTGACATAAGCACATATTTGAAAAGTATTTTCTTTCGTGAACATCCTGTGGTGATCTCCACAATGTTCACCCTGGCCCCTATGATTTCAGGCTCTCTGTGTTGTGGAAGCATGCAAGGACTCTCCTGAGGACCTGCCAGTGTTCTCTCTTCCTGAGATGTCATTTACTCTTCATTCACCTGCTCAGTATATTTTAACACTTGCAAGATTACTAAATATTACACTTATACTGGAGTCATAGACCATGTCCTCCAGAAAACCTTTTTGACTTTCCTTTTTAAAGGTTCCTCTTACCCACAGCCATTGCATCTAGCTAGATATCTATGGCCCTAGTCCAAGCACAGTAACCAGAATTGAGTCATCTCTTTGTGCTCATCACATGGCAGTGCTTGGCACTGGACTGGGCTTAGACCAACACTAATTGAAAGCATCATGTTTTAGGAAGAACCCCACATGTGGGACAGACATATCTTGGGTAGGGTCCTACCTTTGCCATTTAATGGCTTAGACAAATTTCTTTATTTCTTTTTTAGCATGTTGATTAATACAAGCAGGTATTTTAATGCAAAGGTAACTTGCTTATGTCATGTGATCCAACTGGCTTCTAGAATTGTTTCATTATCAGTTTGGCATTAAAGTATCCTTCTTCCTAAACAATTTCATGTCAACCTGAAGTCTTACATATTTGTTTAGCTTAATGGTTCCATTTAAAATGTATTGATCATGAATATGCATTAATTTGGCAAAAAAGAGCTTCTATAAAGAACTATATTTCTAAAATGTCGTACAATGCATGGATATTTACATAAAGCATTTCCATAAGAATTAAACATTCCTTGAATCATTCATTTAACTCTTATTTTCTTACAATCTACTAATTAATCAGAGACAAATCTGTGGTAATACAGCCCATACATTGCATCAGGGGTCAGGCTAGATGAGATCATAATGGTTCAGTTTCCAAAGTATTGATTATGGCCATTGAAGAGACTAAGACGTTTTAAAGTCAACTTGACATTATAATCAAATAATCAAAAGAGCCCTTAAATTGAATTCTGCTTTGGCCTGATTGTCTTTAAAAGCTAGCTCTGATATTAATGCACGGATGTTCACATCTTTAATTTGGAATGAGGCCACTGACACAATAGAGGAGATGAGGTTCCATAATTTTCAAGTGCACACATTCTTTTTCTCATTGATCGTGGATAATAGATCACTCCATTGGCTCCATTGCAGCATTCACACTTAGCCTGCCTAATTCAAAATTGGCCAGTAAATGGAATACCTTGACCTGAAGATCACATGATTGAAGACTCATTAAAAATTCCAAGAGAATACTGTATTTATTTTATTTATTATGTGAAATGTACAATTTCTTTATTTCTCCAAAATACTATTGCCTTACATATATTGTTATTTTTACTGGCCATTGAAATAGTATAGAGCACTATAAACACATGCATGCACATTTTTCCATGACTAAGCAAACTTCTTTTATCTTTGCTGATTCCTTAATCAAAAAACAACTGAACATTGGTCATCATGGACTAAGACAAAGAACTGTCATTATAATTGACAGTCATGGCATAGCCACTTTGGTGAACCAGAAGAAGAAAGAAAGCATGAATATGTTAATAGGGGACAAAGTGACATGATTTTAAAAGTAATATAGGTTGTATCAAAATATAACATTCATGCACATACATGTATATATACATATATTTGTACATATATAGTTTTTAATTGATAAATGTGCATATGTACATAGCTTGTAAATGATCTTTATAATTCAATTTGTTAGAAACCAAATAATTGGCTATTTCACCTTAAAGTTTCCTGAGATTGAAGAATTATCATTTTCTTTTTATAATTGAATGAATCCCTTGTCACTGGAAACAAGATTTTCAGCTGGGAAACTTTATATCTGTATTTCTTTCTCTAACCTGATTAACTCAAATGGATGAAATTGTACCATTAAAATATTTTAAGGCATGATAGAAGTGTTAATAGGATAATTACTGCTTCATGAACATTTATTATTTATTACTCTAAAATATAAAATAATCAATGAATTTGTTAAGGTTGTATCTTAAATACTACATGAATACCAAAAGATTTGATGAGGTGTGTCCAGTATTAATTTTATTTTTTGACAGCTCTAATCACTTCTTGTAGCAAAAACCTTTCCCTAAATATGAAGTTGTTAAATTTATTCAATTTAAAGGAAAACATAGGTTGACACTTTACAAAGTACTTATTAATAATTTTAGAAGTTTGACCATATAGGGTAGAAATTAGAATCTTTAGGTATTGCAAATCATGACAATGACCATTCTAGGAGGTAAATTAAAGCTTCAATCTATTTGCATAGCTGAGTATGATATTAATTTATTATGTTGCTATGCTTTACCTTAATCTAAATTCTGTTTCTGTGCTAAATAAGTTTTTAAACAAAATAATCTTCAAATTATAAAAATGTTCTTTGGCTGTATTTGAAGATTCCACATTTTAATCTCTTCTACAAGTCCTACCATGATGATGGTGAAACTGAACTAGTATTTATTACACAATTATTTTGTTCCCAACTCACTGTGCTAGAATAGCATGACAAAAAGATGGATAAAGCATGATTCTTGTCCTCAGAGGACAGGATGTATACATAAAACATTTAAAACAGCATATAAGTACTACAATGGTGATAAGAACTGAGTTGCACAGAACAACTGAATGGGAGATTTTTTCTGGGAGTATGAGCAATGGTAGATGCTTCACAGAGGTGACTTTGGATCTTAGAATTCAAGAAGCTGTATTGGGAGATCCCAAGGACACTCTCAGAGTTCAATGAGTCACAAGGGGCACATACTAGAGTCAAAAATACAGTTATAACAACAATGTCTGCAAAAAAGTTCATTACAGACTCAGTACTCAAGGACTTTATTGGCATGTCATCACATAAACATCTTCTGCCTATTATCAAAAATCAACTTCTGCAAAATCAAAAATCCCCAGAAATAAAGTGTGTGTTGCTCATAAAACCTATTGTTTTCATAAACAGTTTAGATACAGAAGGCATTCTTATCAGGGAATATGGGATACCTTTTGATGTCTAAGTTCCCAGATGCCAACTGAGTGCTAAGCTTACAGTTAGGCCTTTCTAAGGACACTGGTATGGTCTCACTGGATTTTTCTCTTCATAAGAGAGTAAGATCTGTCCAGATAGAATTGATGAAAAAATCAATTCAAGCTGTGAAAACACCAAAAGGGGCACAAGGTTATGAGAATTGATTCAAGAATGTTTCATTCTGTGTGATATTTAGAAAGTCAAATCCCAATCTCTTACACCTCAGATGATCCCTAGCCCCCCTTAACAGGTATCATCTCACAAACAGAGTGAAAACAGTATTTATACTAAATTTAAATTGCCTTACGTCAATCATCTCCATTATTCATGTAAAGATATATGCATATCCAGGTATTGGTCTTTGTCCAGTGATTTATTTTCTTAGTCTGTCTAGTTCTTGATCATAACAACTTTGAAGTTTTATAGTTCAAAGGTCTCTGTTTACAGTGCAATGGAGTGTTTAATGTTGTCCTTAGGGAGAGTATGTACTTTCAGGGATGACATTTCAGAACATAGTACATTCATAAAAGTGCTCAATGCAAAACACCATTTTTTGTCACTAGGACTTACTGTTACCTATAAATTATGGGATTGCATTCTTTTCCATGACCAGATTAAGATATGTTTTTACATCTACCAGATGCTATTCTTGTATATTAAAAAGCTGAAGTACCTCTGGATTTAACTAGAAAAGGATGAAAACTGTCACAGTTATAAATATTTTACTGTAGACTGCTATGTGCTAGCTGTTCACTATTGAATTCAACTTCTGTGGAATGCTGATAATTCACTACTGCTAACTTGAACACAACCGCTGTTTCAGTAAATACCCTGATTTTTGTTGATTCATGAGTTCCACATGTTCACTGACAGTCAGTATAGAATATATTAACCTTATTAATGATGTAATTGATACAGTGTATTTAAACAAATGAGTCTTTCAGTTTAGAAATTTAGTTACTGAGGTATGCTACTCCTATTAGAGGAATGGAACTTAGTAGTGTAAGTCAGATATTTTGTAAGATATTTGTACAGATGTTAGCGCTGCCTTGGCTTTTAGAAGTGTGTTGGAGAATAAGCATATTTCACTTATCTTCCAATTTGTTTTTACTCTTAGAATGAGTAATTTCAAAAGTAAGTTTTTAGTGTAAAATGTGTCTCATTGCCTTGTCTATTTTATTGATGATAAATTAGTACTCTGACAGAAAGGTTATGCCTTGTATTGGTTTCCTATTGCTTCTGTAATAAATTATAACAAACTTAGTGGTTTAAGAAAATGCAAAACATTATTTTATATTTGTGGAGGGCAGAAGGCTAAAATTGGCTCTACTAGAATAAAACTCTAACTTGGACAGGGCTACCATTCTTCCTGAAAGCTTTATAGGACAATCTGTTTCTTTGCGTGTCTCAGCATCGAGCATGTCTACATTTCTTCACCAAGTGACCCTTCCCTCTATCTTCAAAGCCAGCAGCACACAGAACCTTCCTAGAAGCCTTTAATTCTCTCTAACTTCAACCTCACCGTGCTTCAATCAATGTGTGTTTCCTGATTGTGACCCTCCTGCCTGCCACCTCTGAGATCTGTGACTGCACTAGACTTACCTGGATTATCTAGAATTATCTTGACATCGCTGTCCTTAATCAAATCTGCAGTCCCTGCATGTAAAGAAACACAGTCGCAGTTTCTAGACACAAATATGTAATCATCCTTGGGAAGAAATATTTTTACCTACTACAACGCCCGTACTGTTTTTTTGTCTGACCATAAATAATGTAAGTTCTTAAGTACAAATCACTACGATTTGACCATTTAGATCTATTTTTCCATTCAATAACTTTTCATTGAGAATCTAATATATGACAAGTAATGTTTAAAATAAGGAATAAGTAAAGCAAAATTTTGCTTTGTGGGGATTTCTATTTTAGGAAAGGGAGGTATAAATTAAGATTGCTCAAAATATGAATAATGTTTTAAGTATATGGTGATATAAATAAAATACTGTAGCACTAATAGTCAAGTGTAATTGTGCATGTAGCTGAGGGGTGTTATTTTGTCACTGTGAGTAGTATTGACCTCTCTGAAGAAGCAATACTAATGGGTTGAATATCATCCCCAGAAGATATGTCTGTTACAAAAACAAACAATAACAATGACAAAAAACCCACCTTCTGATTGAAATATCACAAGAAGATGATGAGTCTAACTCTTTAAATTCCTATATGAGCAAATTCAACCCAAATGTAAACAGTAATTTTAAACCAGAAAGGGCACCAATGAGAAACTACCAACTGACTTTTAAACTATAATGATTCAGTAATGGAGAGACGGCTCAGCAGTTAATAACACTTGCTGCTCTTCAAAAGGACCAGTAGCCGACAACAGATCATAAGCTCCAGGCCACCAGATGCCCTCCACCTGGATGCTGTCTTTTTAGGGCATCAGGCATTCATGTAGTACACATACATGAATGCGAAACTTCTATACACATAAAATATAAGTAAATCTTTAAATTTATTTTTTTCTTTTTCTTGCTTCAGAAAATACTTTATCATAAAGTTTCCTTTAATGTCCCTCCCAATGTAATGATAACCACCTCTGATTTGGCTGCTCTGTTGTTTCACTAAATATTCAATCTTATTAAAATGTTACTATATTCAAATTTTTCTTTTATCATCTCCAAGTCATAATTCTTCTGACTATGATTTTGTATGGAAATAAGATCTCCATAAACATGATTAAATTAAGGAACTTGAGATGAAATCTTCCTGGATATTGAGAGGGCTCTAATTTAAATCATGAGTGTTGTTTTAAGAGACAGAACAAGAGAAGTCATACAGAAGCATCGAAAGGAAGGACACATGATTCACCGATAAGGAAAGGAATGTCAGTTTGACAGAAGGTCACCAAAAGCCTGGGGAGTGGTATGGAAAAGTTTCTTCCTCCTATGTTCCAGAATAATTTAAACCTATAGATGACTGTGATTTGAGACTTCTGGTCTCAACTCCTGTAAAAGAATAAGTTGTTGTTTCAAATGACCTAGTGCATAATACTTTTTTATAGCAGCCCAGGGATACCAAGAAACATAATGTTTGAACCAATACATATTTGAAATGAAAATAAGAACTCCAGAGATATTTGAAGCACTATAGACAAAGCTGATTCATTCTGCTGACAAGATGATAGCAATGAGGCAGTAGGAGTAGAACACAAAAAGAAAGGAATACTTACCTAAAGACAATTTCAAAACTATAGTTTAGACCAAATCTAGTAAGAAGAACCTTGAATTTTATGATAAACAATTGTGATTTTATTCTGTATAAGTGCTAGCATAATTACAGTATATGGAAAAAGGTGATTATGACATATTTTAGCTTGTTCATTGCACAATGATTCTTATCTATTAGAAGAAAGTAGTTGTGATATGATTGAATTTTTCACAAAATATGGACTGGTCCCAGCTAATTTTGAAGCTAGGAAGTCATGTAGTTTTATCAAAAAAGAATAAATAAAATAGACCAGAAATGAGTGGCTTGTTCAAGCCTTTAATGTGGGTACTAATACTTGATAGAACTGCTTAAAATAGAAAATTTTAGTACAAAGTCAGATCATTAGAAACACTATACACATTACTAACACACATATCTTCAGTAAAACAAATTGGAGAATGCAGGGTTTTATTTAATATTCATAAATTCAGCCCCAATCCTTCAAAACTTCCTCATTCTTTTCTCATATTTTCCCAGTCGTGAGTCCCTAAAATTCTGCTTTCTCTCTTCATGTTTCCAACAAGAGCAAAGCTGTAACACATTGTTCTCTTTTAACATCGTCTTGCCTGCCATTCAGGAAAGCTGCCCTCAGGTTAGTATAATCCCTGAGAAGTGAATTTTTCTCCTCTACTTCTCTTTTTCCAATAGGGCTAATCATGCACTTCGAGAAAAGGACGGACGTTCCTAAGAGTAACAATGTTCCCTTCTGCCCATCATGGATCTCCTAAAACCTTCTCAGTCATCTGTCAATGGGACACATTGTTTATTTGTATGCCCAGGAGCAATCCCTATTTCTGGACTCATTGACCCTTTAGATTTTTCTCAAAGACCCTAAGAGGCACTTCAAGTTTAGTCATGATCATGTGCTTCACGCTTTGTATATTTTTTATTCATTAGCAACTTTACACATGGTGAGAATCCAGTCCATGTCCTTCCATTAAATGAAATTTTGATTGTTCAACAATAGTTAGCTATTAATTGCTTTCATAAAAACTAAAATCCATAATTTCTATCCATTAAAACTCGGTGTTCTATGCCATCCTGAGCAGCTCATTTTGGGAGAAGTTACTATTCTTTACATATAGATCAGGCACTTTCCTCTTCCATTCCTACTCTCCAAGGTGAGATTAGAAGTAAGATACCTGAATCCCAACCTATGTCCACATTGGATTAAGGAATAAAATATACCAGCAAATCGTACATTAATTTCTTGTGGGGAAGATAGATAAGTTCCTTAAAGAAAATCTGTGTGGATTCTCCTCTTATGTAGTCAATCTCAATAATTCTAACTTTCAAATTATCTTCTGAGGAGTCAAAATCTGGAAAATTACATTTCAGGACATTCTGGATTACACAATCAGACCCTGTTTCACAAAAACCATCTACATTGTCGTTACTCTGTAGCTGGTGGAAGCACCAGGGCTTCTGTTTGGTTTATCAAACACTCTTATATGTCAGTCCATGAGTTGGAACCCATGATGAAATTACACAATCAGCTCAGATTTTTGCTGGAGTTGGGGTTGGGTATATTTACTATACAATCTTGAAACAGTAGGAACAAATACCACTTGATTATACAGCTTCACTCCTAAAGAGCCTGGTAATGCACTCACACACAAAAAGAAAGCGAGTAGAATGATGTTGATGCTCGGAAAGTCTTTCCATAGAGGGTTTAAGTCAATATATCATACTGAACATTATTTTTAAAGAGCTTTTCCAAAGACATTTATTGGATTTTTCAAAATTGTCTGTTCTAAGCAGTCTCAAAGTTCTTGCCTTTTCTAGCATCCAGAGGCTGCCTGGTCCCCTTCCTCTATTTGTGTGCAGTGATGGTCAAACAGGCTTTGCTTTATAAACAGATGCTGTCTGATATGCTATATGAGAGCCATGGGCCCTTTTCTATCCTCACTGCTTTTCTTGCAAGCTCTAAAATTTTTCTTTACTCAGTGCCTAAGCTCATAATTCTGGGAAATAAAAATGAAAGTAATAAAAGGGTTGCATTCTTGGCTCTGGCTATTGGCAGCCAAAGATTTAACTTATTTCAATAAATACATAGTGACCACATACTGAGTATTATAGAATACAGTAAGTATAACATATTGAGTATTATAGAATACAGTAAGCATAACAAGTTATTCTTAAGACCTAGCTGACCTCCTTAAAATATCATAGCATAAATTGTCAGTTGTGATCCAAAGTTACACAGAGAATGCTCTTCAAAGATTTCCCAAAGGTTCAAGGGCCACACCTCAGATTTATAGCAATGAAAACAGAAATGAATCTGTTCACTTGGGGCGGGAGGACCAAGCTATGAGAAGTGATGAATGCTCAGCCAACTTGCCAGAAACTGATTTATAAACCAGAATGCTGATTCATTAAATTAAATTGGAGATGAATCTGGTAAGATAACCGACATCCATCATTTGAACAGGGCACTCCCTCTTAATGAATAAGTCCATCAGAGACTAAATTGCAGACCAGAAGAACTCTCCACAGGGGGAATTAGCGAGAAGGAAAGCCATATATAAGGAACCTTCCCTCCAACTCAGTTTGCTAAATTTGTTCCTCATTCTAAAGTTCTCATAAAGAACTTTGGCACCTGACAATAGAATGATGTCACCCTTGGGCAGTGTTTGCCCTTCAGTTGACTTTTATCTCTTCTCTTCTCAAACACATTCTTGTTTTAAGAAAACAAGCACTTAGGTCATAGTTTACTTTGTGTTTATTAAATTTATTCTGAAGTTCCTTTAGGATATAAAGTAGAGAATCCAGTTTAAAAAAAAAAGATCTGAGAATCACCTTAAATTCATCAGCTGTCCTTATATAAACTATCTTTAGTAGTGTGTTTTTCAGCAGATGAATAAGGATATCTGTTTCAACTTAATGGTTATTAACTTTAGTTTTCAAAAGGTGACAGTTTTCCATGTTCAATTTAACAACTACATACAGATATCTTCAGAAACAAGAAAACTGTCCAGAGGAAAGGAAAAATGAACAAGACTATCCTCTATGGAAGCTGTCAGTCAGATCTGAGAAGCAAGTGCAAATGATTATGGGGAGAATTAAGAAATCATGAAGCAGTTTTGGAGAACCCACAGGAAGAAAAGCCCCTGACATGTTCAAGGAGTGCATTTAAAAGCCCTTCTCTTCAAATTATGTTATGAAGTAAAACAAAGCAAACTCCTCCAAATGGCATGTGTAATTGGAATCATGACTAACCACATTAGCTGTTTCTTTTATCTTTCCTGGATTTGAAAAGTGATTTGACCATTACAGGTCTTTGTTCAGTAAACACCAGATATCAATAATATCTGTCAGAAATAGGGGCATGTGAAAGAATGTGAAAAAATATACTGTATAAAATAAGTAAAAAATAAAATAATAAATATTTGTTCTGCTCACATGTTGGTGGAATTATAAAAGTACTACTTTTGTATTACTTTTTCATTTGACACTGAATAAAACTATTTTTAAGCTTAAAAGAAGGAGCTGTGCCAGCTAATCAAGTCCACATAGTTCAAGAACCTCAACATAAGACTTGATACAGTGAACTAATGGGAAATAAAAGTAGAGGATCCACTTGAATTCATTGGCACAGGAAAGGAGCCTTTGAACAGGACCCTGGTTATGCAGACACTGAGACCAACAATTGAGAATAAGATCTCAGGGAACTAAAAAGCTTCTAGACAGCAAAGGATATATCATCATTCAAGTTAATAAGCAGCCTAAACAATGGAGAAAATTATTTATCAGCTATACGTCTGTCAAGATGGTTACTATCTAAACTATACAAAGAACTCAAAAAGCTAAACACCAAGGAAATGAACAACCAAATTTTAATAATGGAGCTAAAACTAATAGAGAATTTTCAAGAGATGAAATTCAGTGGCTGAGAAACATTTTTTTAAAATGTTCAATACCTTTAGCTGTTGGGGAAATTCAAATTAAAGTCCTTTGAGGTTTCATTTTACCCCAGTCAGAATGGCTAAGATCAGTTGTTGAACATTTATGCTGTTTCCATATCCTGGCTGTTGTGTAAAGAACAGCAATAAACATGGATGAGTAAATATTCTCGTAGTAGGTGATGGATTCATCCAGGTACATGCCCAAGAATGGTAATCTGGAACATGTGGTAGATCTATTTATAGCTTTTTGAGGATATAATAAAGTATATTGTATAAAAGAATATGATAGAATATACTAATTTCCATAGTGACCTCACGAGTTTACACTCCCACCAGCAGTGAATAAGTGTTCCCCTTTCCCCACATCTGTGCCAGAATTTATCATCATTTGAACTGATCAATGAATAATGAAAATGTGGTACATTTACACAATGGAATATTGTTCATCTATTAAGGAAATGAAATTATAAAAAATGCAGGCAAATGGATGGAGCTGGAAATGATCTAAATGAGGTAACCCAGACCTAGAAAGGCAAATGTATCATGTTTTCTACCATTTTTGAAAAAAGAATTATATTCAAAATGACCTAAATTAAATTTAGAACACACCCAATGTAATCCACAGAATCTTGCCTCTTCTTAAAGTATAGCCTTAAAACACATAACACTCTAGTGACTTTCAAACATAGTAAGTGTACTGCCCAGAAAGGAAGGGGCAATCTGAAATCAACCTGCTGCTGTGGGGATCTGCTGTAACATGCAATTCAGAATTGCAGTGAACGTTTGGCCACTAAATGAGTTACGTTACAAAAAACAAAACAAAACAAAACAAAACAAAAACAAAAACAAAAAACAAAACAAAACAAAAACAAAAACAAAAACAAAAAACAAAACAAAACAAAACAAAACAAAAAACCACTTTCAGTTTTCTGAGATTTTAAGCATTCAGAATCACGGGATGGGGGATGAGAAGAGGGAAAGGTGGGGAGGCTCTGTAGCTAAATTCAGGTCTCCAGGAAGGAGTATAAAGCTTACATTCATTTCTATTTTTTCCTTGTAGTTACAGGATTATAGATTGTATCTTAGAAACAGCCCCAAATATAGTATAGTTTATCAAGATGGATCATTTGTGAATTACATAAATAGACATATAGGCACCTATAAATTCACACATATGCATATATTATATTCTGTTTGTTTTTTATATTTTTTTTTCTTTTAGCAACATTTAACAATGTATCCAAGTAGTAATACTTGAACTAACATAAATTGTTTGCCCAACCCAATAAGAACATATGAATAATTTTTAAAAGACTTTAAAATCACAGCTGAAAATTAGAAACCTATCTCAGCAATGACATATTATATGCAAAGGAAATGAATTGAGTACTTGAAGCTTAGCTCTTCTCAGCTTCTCTTGAAATGATTTTGCCAGAAAATGGCATAACATTGAATTCACTGATAAGAAAAGCAATGAATTTTCATAAAGTAAGTATATTTAAAGTTAAAGTATATTTAAGATTTCAAGTGACAAAGGGTAAAACTTCCTCAAAGGTTTAAAACTTACAGAAAGCATTAAAGAAAATGGCAACTAATAACAAAATAATGTAAATCAAATCTCAATGTCTATACTCATATTTACAGTTACCTGATTGCATTTACATCACAGGTAGAATAATGTGTTCCTACCTTTTAAGAAAAATTTAGTTTTCATATGTACAAAATGGTACCTTTTTGCCTCTTTTATCTCCCACCTATGAAGACTTGATCACATACCTTCTAGAGGAGGAGACTAAACTTTACCTCTACTCTTTTTGGTTTAAAAGCCGGTACCATTCCCAGGGTCTCTCTCTCTCTCTCTCTCTCTGTCTCTGTCTTCTGTCTCTGTCTCTCTGTCTCTGTCTCTGTCTCTCTCTGTCTCTCTCTCTCTGTCTCTCTCTGTCTCTCTCTCTGTCTCTCTCTCTGTCTTTCTCTGTCTCTCTCTCTCTGTCTCTCTCCTGTCTCTGTCTCTGTTTCTGTCTCTTCTGTCTCTGTCCCTCTCTCTCTGCCTCATGTTTGTAAATCACCATATAAGCTTATAAGCTCTCAGCCATTGCTCTAGCACCATGTGTGCCTGCCTGCTGCCATGCTCCCGACAAGATAGTCATAGAATTGAACCCTCTGGAACAGTGTGCTCCAAATTAAATACTTTATTTTATAAATTGCCTCAGTCATGGTGTTTTTGCATGGCAACAGAAAAGTAACTAAATCAGAACATTGTATCAGGGAGCTATATATGGCTGTGACAGGTTTGACCATGCTGATTTTTAGAGCAATGTAGAAGACTTTGGGACTTTGGACTAAGGAAGTGGTTTAATGTTATAAACAGGACTTAATGGGCCATCCTAGTAGATACTTGGAAGACAGTAGTGCCAAGAGCAATGTGGACTAAAGAGGCCAGCTCAAGAGGGAAATAATATTAGCAACTGGGCTAGAGGCCATTCTTGTGATATTTTTGCTTTTTGCCTTTGTCCAAATATTTCTGAGGATAAATTGAAGTTTGGGACTAATGTTGTTGGCAGAGAAGATTTCAAGACAGCCTAATATTGACTCTGACACTTGGTGCAGATTTACAGTTTAAAAAAAAAAAAGATCAAGTAGGGCAAAAAGAAATAAAAAATGTACAGTTTGAGAAGGAAAAGAGCACCAGGAAATTTAATGTTTAGGCCAAGTCTTAGGCTGAAAGAGATTAAGGAAAGGCCAGATGCAAAATGGAATAAGAAAGTGGTGTCCTCTGAGTAAGATCCCACCCAGATAATCCTGAAACTTGAGAAAGGATAACACACTATTGATTTTCTGGGCCTAAAAAGCAACAACAAATAAAAGTTTATAGAAATTTAATTCAAGGAGGGGTCCAAATTCTTTCCCAAGATGGGAATCAAATTCAACATCTTTATACACAAGGTTCTGGCTTTAGAGTCATGAAGGATATAAGAACAAAGAAGCTGTGGAATCTTCCTTTGTAGTTAAGCAAAGCTGCTGAGGCCAGGCATGTGGCAGAGGAGTCTCTGAGAGGACCTTGCATGCAGCTGTGAAAGTGTAACCTGAGTCACAATTGGAGACCCTAGGATACTGGAGATGTTAGAGCCATGGATATCTGCCAGGGAGAGCTGCATACAGAAAGTGGAACCAGGCCAAGAAAAAGAAGAAAGCTGAAAGAATGAGGCCATATACTCCTTTGACATGAGACACGGACCTACAGGATTAAGAATTTGCCCTGTTGGATTTTGGTCTTGTTTCGGTCCAGTATTTCCTCACTGTACCCCCATTCCTCAATTTTGGAATGGTAATATATATTCTATTCCATTGTATGTTAGAAGTCTGCTTTTGATTATGCAAGGGGTTAAAATTTAGAGGCTACTTTGAGTCAGACAAAAAAGACTTTGGACTTTTAAACCATGTTGAGACCGTGAAAAACAATGGAGACTTTTAAAGTTGGACCAAGTGCAGTTTGCAATATGATACGGCCATAAGTCTATGGTGTCCAGGGAATGGAATGTGGTGGTTTGAACAGAAATGGCCACATAGGCTCACATATTTAAATACTTAGTCCTCAGTTTGTAAAACTGTTTGGGAAGGATTAGGAGGTATGGCCTTGTTGGAGAAGGTGTATCACTGAGGGATGGCCTTTGAGGTTTCTTTCAGTAGCTCCTACCATTCCCAGTTTCTTTCTGTCTACCTATAATGAATCAATATGTAGCTACTGCTCCAGCACTGACTGCCTACTGCCATGCTTCCTTCCATGATGGTCATACGCTCTAAAATGAAGTGCTTTCTTTTATGATGAATTGCCTTGGTCCTGGTGATTTGACCAGCAATAGAAACATAACCAAGACATACTACTCATTTTTTTCTGTCTCCCTTTTTTATTAATTTTTTTAAAACCCCCCCCCCACTCCTCAGAAAGGGTAAGGCCTCCCATGGGAGTCAACAAAGCATGGCATATCAAGTTGAGGCAGGACCACTCTTCCCCCCCTGCATCAAGGTTGAGCAAGGCATCCCACCATAGGGAATAAGTTCCAAAAAGCCAGCTCTTGCGCCAGGGACAGATCCTAGTCCCATAGCTAGGGCCCCCACAAACAGACCAAGCTACACAACTAACTGTCACCCACATGCAGAGGGCTTAGGTTGGTCCCATGCAGCTTCTCTAGCTGTGGGTCTAGAGTCTATGAGTTCCCACAAGCTCGGATCAGCTGTCTTTGTTTCCTAGTCATGATCTTGACCCCCGCTTGCTTATATGATCCCTCCTCCTGCTCTTCAACTAGGCTCTCAGAGCTCTGCCCAGTGCTTGGCTGTGGATCTCTGCATCTGCTTCCATCAGTTACTGGATGAAGGTTCTACAATGACAATTAGGGTAGTCACCAATCTGATTACAGGAGATGGCCAGTTCAGGCACCCTCTCCACTATTGCTAAGAGTCTTAGCTGGGGTCATCCTTGCTAAGGTCATCAATCCTGGGAGATTCCCTGACACCAGGTTTCTCCCTACCCCCATAATGGCCTCCTCTATCAAGATATCTCTTTCGTTGCTCCCCTTCTCCATCCTTCCCCCAACTCAATCATCCCAATCTCTCATGTTCCCATTCCCCTTCCCCTCTCCTCAACACCCCCACCCCAAGTTTACCCAAGATATCTCATCTATTTCCCCTTCCCAGAGTGATCCATACATCCCTGTTAGGGTCCTCCTTATTACCCAGCTTCTCTAGGGCTGTGGATTGTAGCCTGGTTATCCTTTGCTTTACATCTACTATCCACTCATGAGTGAGTACATACAAGACCCACTCCACTGCCCAAACCCACCGAACCCATCATTCTCCCCCTGGCCAACCATCCCCCGCAAAAATCAGCAGCCCCAAGAGGCACAAGCACCACTTTTTTTTAAGGCTTCTTTAAATCTTTTCTCCCTCCTCACTTTCTGGATAGATGATGGACATCACCAACAATTACTTGATGTCTTTGTTGAATCAGACCTCTGAGGATGCTCTTTCACCTGAACCCGCATGAGAAATATCCAGACACTAATACTATGACAGCATGAATAATTTCAGTATATCTTAGAATATAAAAATGTCTATACAATTTAAAAGTCATAGGTTGCTTTTCTATAAAACATGTTAAAGTTGAGGTAAAATAACTGCCTCTGAAAATTGTTTCAAGAGGCACAAATGTGTGGCATGTACAAGTGAGTCCAATTGCCACTGGTTTTTACCACAAGAATTTATATTGATAAAACTCTGATGCTGAAATCGAATAAATGCTTATGTACTGCAAAGGTCCTCAAAAAGACATTAATATCTCATTTAATATGTTTCAAGGTGTGTATTTATAATAAAATATATTTATTCAGTTTTAATTGCTTTTAGAGTTTAATAAAGGCTTTTTCATGTAAATGAGCACAGATATGAGTATTATTAGTACATGAGTGGTGAGGTATTTTGTTACAGTGATATGAATTCTGACTAATACAACTTGTCATATTAAAATCAAAGCTGTTTATCAGTTATGACCAAGATACTTAATAAAAGATAATAGGTCCATTGTTCTATGTCGAGTCACCTTGACATGTATGTGTGGAGGCCAGCAGAGAGTGTTGGATCCTCTGGAGCTGGAGTTACAGGCAGTTGGGTGCTACCAGGTATGTTTTCTGAGAACCAAACTTGGTTTCCCTGGGAAAGCAGCAGGTTGTCTCAACTGTTGAACCAACTCTCCAGCCCCTAAAAACTACTGCTTTTAGTAGTGCAAAAAATCTCTAATTAAAACAGACAGTATACCCAAATATAGAAAGGTTAAAGAGAAAACAAGGACAAGAAACAATTAGAGACTTTGTTGCCATTTTCCCTGTTGTTTTATTTTTAGAAGAGAAAGATCTCAACATCTGATACATCTGTGGGAGTTTTATAAACTTAAACTCTACCCCAGAGAAATTAAAATCACATCTCTGGGGATAGAGCACACACCTTCTTAGTTGAGTAAACTCCCTAGGTGATTCTAATATCCAGGCACAGTTGAGAACTTCCAGCCCAACAGACTGGAAAAAGAGAAGCCTAGGATGTGTAACAAAGGACTTGAGAGGAGGGAGTTCTGACCTCACTTAACTAGTTGTTTCTGGTGAGATTGGTACGACAACAACATACAAACTACTAAAGCAAGCCTCACCAATGAAAGTGAGAAGACTGTGTTAGAAGTTTTCCAAAGTTAACATTTGCTGTAGTATTTTGAACTGACTAAATCTAGCTACTAAATTTGATAGAATAATTCTTCTAAATCTAAATATAAACTTAGATTTAGATCTTAATCTAAACCAAGCCATCTTGGACTACAAATAAAGCTGCTTTTACTAGAAAACATATTAAAATAATATAAGTATTTGAAGAGATGGTAATATGAGAAGTCAAATATAAAGTCAATAAGTGGGTGGATGACGTCTAAAGCTCCTATCTCTTGATGTCAGTAAATACACTATATTCATGTACTGCTTATTATGTACTTGGTATGTTCTGTGTATAAAGGCTCCTCTCACTTATTCTAATTCTAAAAATGTGCTAGTTCCTTGGTGTATGAGAAGAAAAGCTACGGTTGGCCATAAAAAAGTGATGGATGTTTTATTGGCTATATTCAGCTGTAAGCAATAAATGCTGAGCTCGGCAGAAAGTACTAGAGGCAAAAATGCAAGTGATTTACTAGCTATCTAAACCACATGAGATTTGTAATGCATGAAACCCTCAGGCTCATCACTTCCCTTCAGTAACGGGAAACAATTTTTTGGTGAAAAATGATACATTTAATTTCAACATAGTGTTGAAAAACAAAAAGCTAGCTAATTTTTATTTTATTATATATGTATATATATATATATATATAACTTTTGTACAGGGTCTTTGGATCTTTTTGGAAATACAAAGTATCTCTTAAGATGCAGGAAGAAGAGAAGATGTTAGAAAAAGTATGTATTGGTAGGCATTTATTATTGATTGTGTGTTTGTGCATGGTTCATGGGATTAAAATGAGAAACTAGTACTGTGACAGACCCATTATATTCTGACAGACTCTCCTGAGAACGAATTCTAATAACCTAGCACTCTTTAAGGCAGGTATGTATACAGGTGATTGCCATAGTTACATATGGACACTGAAAAAAGTCTTGGCTTTCAAAGAAAAAGAAAAAGACTTGAGGAAAAAATAGTAAGAGGTATAATGTTACCCGCCCCGCAATTGATACAGAATGTCATCATAAAATACCATCAACACAAAGCTCAACTCTGCTATGATTAGTAGTTTGAACACCAGAAGCTTTCAGTGTCATATTGTATCATCCTCTAAAATACTGACCCTTTTGGCAGTTTCAGTGTGAAAGATAAATAAAACCTCTTTCTGGGTACTTTGAAAATCAAGTCTATATTTCAGAATAAATGTTAAACAATAATAACGATGATGGAATAGCTGACACAATGCAAATTTTAAATGAAGGAGAGTAACTTTCTAATTACTGGCTACATTTTATTCTTTGTAAGTGTAATTAGAAAGAGACTATGTTCCTTTAATTAGAAAGTTAATTAGATTGTGACCTCTTTTTCTGCCTTATTGTCTTTGACTGCAGGCTGGGAGTAAATTACAAATCCCATGACCTATGTGTCTATAGCCCCTCCAAAGCCAGATTGGTTAAAAACAAATAGGACCATAAGCAACAGTACTAGGACTAAAAATTCATTTGGGGATTTCCTAGAATAGAGACAGTTCTATTAGGAAAAGCATTTATGCAGATAAATGAAGGAGATACTTTTCTGGATCAAACCTAGGCATGGAACTCACTAAATTATATTCTTCGGAATGTTGGTTCTGTTGTCAAGTGACTCTCATATTTTAGTATATACGAAGCATTTGTTAGAATAACTATTACTCTGTTTCACATATCAAATTCTTATTTCAGTGAGTCTTGGAGTTTCTAGGCAAGTTTCTTGATTGTGTGGTAGCTTAGATTGCTGACATGAACTTCGAGACTCCCCAAGTAAAGAAATACATTTGACTTTCCTGTTTGCTGGAATGTCTATAATTTATTTTAAACTATTTCATCATTGACAACATATGACAGACTGTGTGGTACTTAGTTTATGCTAGAATACAGAGGTGAAGTTGTCATTAATAATTTCCAAAAGTATACCCCTATAATCACCGTTAATTAATGTTAGAGCTATACCAGAGGTTTTGCTATTTCACAGTGATTTTTAAAAAGAGTTGTTGGCATGTATAGGGTTTTAAATTTTTTTACCTTTAATAGAAAAATGTTAGGAATGAGTTTCTACTATTGTAATTACTCATGTCCTCATGTAAAATATTATAGAGACATTCCCTACTATTGTAGTAAATGGGTATACAAATCTAGTGAGGCATCACTCTTTAATGTGAGAAATTGTTCTATTAATTTTATTATTCATTCTAGAAGTTTCTTGATGGCTTTCCTCTTATTAGCCAAATTAGTTGAATTATTTCTCTAATATCATATTTGCCTCAGGTAAAAAATTCCATGTAAAATGCTATTGGACATCTTTTTAAAGGTTTGTGATTTAATAGGATATTTTGTATGTGCTTGTTAATAAACTTAGGACGAATTTGTTCTAAGATTTTCCCACATTATAATCTAGAAGTAAAGCTCTTCAAGGCAGGGACTACCCCTCCACAACCTCTAACCAGTAACATTTTCCTAAAGGAAAATCATAATATTTGTGCAAGAAGAGATTGAATTAGGATAGGTCACAACATTACCCCTGTTCCATACTCCAATTCATGTTTGAGCTTGTGTTTGTAAAGTATTTTATGCGAAGAGAGCTCTTCAAAAACACTTCAAAAAGAATTGCTATGAAACAATTTTCAACCTCATAGAAGAAAGGTAGCAGATGTCCCAGGGAACAAAACAGCATTAGTAAATGAATCTACAGCATCTCAATTGTTCTATATGAAAATGCCATGCAGAGAAAAAACAGGAGAGGCAACGATTCTATGTTTACATTCTCGGTAACAGTTTCCAAGGGAAATAATAACCGAGGAGAAATAGTCAATTGCTTTACTTGATGATACAAATTGTATTTTGTCTAGAGAAGTAAGTGCTCTAGAGCAGGCAAAAACATTTTGTCTACAGCACATTAGCATACTGGGAAATTTGAAGAAACCCCATTGCTGTGTTCTCATTTAATGTAATTTAAAGTAAGATGTTCCTAAGTACCTACTATTGATACTGAGTGAAATAAAGAACTCTAATCCTCACAATGTTGGTTGCAAAATATTTTCTCACTACATGGGTGTGTTTGCACCAATGTTATTTATGTTTGTGTGCTGCTATAGTTTCAATTTAATGTATTACATGTGCTAAAAATATATGGGGAAAATAATTTGATGGTACAAATGCTGTATTCTACAGTATACCACAAATGAGTGTCATTTAAAGCCAGAACCGGCAGAAAGCACTCTGCTTTGGTTTGGTTTCAGGAGCAGTTGTTAGGTGGAGCTAGCATTTACCAGCTCAGTTAGGGTAAGGATAATCTTTCAACACTTGCAGATTTTTAGAATGTCAATTTGATTCTTCAATGCTAATAAAATCTTACCTTATCAATGGCTTATGTAAAAATCATTTGATAAATGTCTGCATGTTATATGCCATGCCAAAACTGGGGCCAGTAGTGGATGAACTCATTAACTACATTTATGGCTGTCATATCTAGTCACAAAAGACAGGGAAGACCAATAGAAAGCATTTAATATACGGACTAGGGAGATGGCACAGTGTGTGAGACCACTTGCTGTGCAAGCATGGGGACCTGAGTTAAAATCTCCAGTACCCATATACAATTAGGCAAGTCTATGCATGCCTATAACCCTTGCATTGGGGAATATAAAAAGGTAGATTCTAATAAATTGCTGACTAGCCAGTCTATGCAAAATGTTATATTTCTACTCAAGAAAAAGACCCTCTCTTTGGGGAATAATCTAGAGAGCAATACAGGAAGGATACCCAATGTCTTCTGACCTCCACATGCTCACCCAGATGAATGTACCACCCATATTTATACTGCATACAACACAAATAAAAATATATAATTAAATTTTGCAATATGATATCAAGGGGTGATGAGTACCACAATGAAACCATAAATCAGGATAAAAAAACAAGAGAGAACAATAAAAATCCTTTATCAGTGAAGTTCATCAAAGTGTAGTTTTATCACTTTTTTTTCTAATCATTTTAAGTTTGGTGAGCTAATATCTTTGCCTTTATAGCATGACAAATAAACAATTGAGAAAATTTGAAGTCTTTAGTATGGTGGGATAGCCCGAGGTAAAGCATATGTAAAATACATTATAAAGTATTTGACATAAGGTAGGTGTCCAGTAAATGATGAGCTCTGTTGTACTGTGATTTCCAATGGCAACAATGTTGACTTTGATGTCTTTTCATAAGCACCTAAATCATGTGCATATTTGGGAAACGAACCTGAGGAGAGAACACTTAGCTAGCTAATAAAAGCACACCAAAAAGAATCTACCAGGTAAAAAGAGGATAAGATTTATGCATATTGCTGCAAAAGAAGTCTGAGCTCTATTTCTTTCATGAGATAATTATTAGGATTATTGCAGTAGTTTGTGCTCCCTAGATTATTGATAGAGAAAATATGTGTGATAATAGCTACTAAAAATAATGCCAGCTGCCAGCATTAACTAGTGACTATTTATGTATCGTGCTCTACTAATTGCTTTAAATTCACTACTGCTTTTCATTCTCTCACTAATTCTATAATGAAGATATTAAAATATTGTTTGAAGTGATATATCCAGGAGCACTCAGGCACTTACTATCAGACCTAGGCTTGGGCCTTAGAACAGTGTGGAAACAATTATTATGCCATTATTCATTAAATGTGCAATAAAATATTTGCAAAAAGTAAAATTACAGCATTTAAACTTCTATATACTTCACTTAACATTATGGAATTAATAATTGGACTGTTGTCCCAGACTCTGAAGTCAGAATGTATGTGTGTGTGTGTGTGTGTGTGTGTGTGTGTGTGTGTGCGTGTGTAATTTATTTAATAAAAAAATGTTTCAGAATCCTCCTATGGTCTGAATGTGTTCTCTCCCCTGAAAAAGATGCATATGCTGAAATTTACTTGCCGATGTGATAGTATTAAGAGGCACGGTCTTTAGGTGACCATTAAGTAATGACAGAGGTTGAAGGAGCTCTCTAGTCCATTCTGTCCTTTCTGCTATGTCAATGTTCAAGATGCTATATGGAAGCTGATTCTGGCATCTAATCAGACACCAGGCCTCTCAGTGCCTCCATTTTAAACTTACCAGCTTCTGGAGTGATGAGAAAAAAATTGTGGTTTATAAGTTATTCAGCATCCAGAATTTTGTTCTGGAAGTATAAATGGGCCAAGACAAACAACAAATCACAAACATACAAATAACAGTTTGGAGAACGCATTTTTGTATGTGGAACATTTTGCAGATAACAATTCCAGGGATTCTGGCACTGAGAGTACAAAAAATTTACTCTGATTTTAACTTTTTCTTTATTATTTGAAATTAAAATATAATTACATCATTTCTCTTTTCCTCCATCTGTCCCTTCTCATATATATCCCAACCTCTCAAACTTACATAATCTATGACCTCCTTTTTGTTGTTGTTGTTACAGATGATATCAACAGACAGACATGCTAACAAGTGGGAAATCTCACACTACTTCAGCCCTAGACAAAAATCTGCAGGACATTAAGAAATGCTGAGAGTAGGAGAAAATTATCTTACCCAGGGAATAGTTCCCTAACTGGTTATCCAATATCAAGTTGTTAGCCCTGAAATCATATACTGCGACTTTTGAAACAGCATCCAGCTAACATATTGTATGCTGTGATCAGAAACTCCCATACAAATACAATTCTAAGTCAATACAAAAGTCCGTTCAAAACATGGAAATTTTATAATTTGGGTGTGTTTGAAAACCTGAATACCTAGTTAATACAGCTTATTTGAATTTTGAACTTTATGTAGTATAATGTCCTCTGTTGTACAAATAATACAAATTATTGGCCATGCAAAAAAACCCAGAAAATTAGGCTGCAAATTTATTACAAAGTAAATGACCTTTTTTTCATTTTTAATGTAGTTCATCAAGGTCTAGTCCTATCACTTTTAAATTCAATGAGTGAATATCCCTGCTTTTGCATTTGAACTATGGTACCACGTGATAATTGTCATTTTGTTTAATTTGACCTTGAGAAAACTGTATCACAAAAAGACAGTATGAATTTTAAGAATCTTATAATTATTCTGTCTTTGACAAGAGTTCCCAAGACACATTGCAATTTTTTAAATGTATAATTGGTCATGTTCAATTTCTGCAGATATTTTTTATATCTCTTTTTTATTGGTGCCTCTTCTGTTTGATATATTCAGTGGATATATTTGTAGATGACTTAGAATTCATTCTTATGAAGTATTGGAAGAGACCTACAAGAGTGAATCTCAACCATCATTCTCTCTGGCCAGGTCTCTGCTCTAATGCTCAATGAAATGGACAGCATGAAGCTGGCAATTATTTAGTATTGTTATTTAAAACACTCACTGACTTCATAAATATACCAAGCAGATAGTAAGCAGAGAACAGAAAGTTGACCTGTACTTCCTCTTGTTTGTTTGGAGTTTAATTAAAGACTAAAGAAGTAGTTGGATAAAAATATTGGATGTAAATATACTAGTGAATATTTCATAATTTACATTTTATACTAACATTTATCTTTTATTACATTTTTATCTAGTGTATTTATATATGTAGGCACATGCGTGCCACAACATGAATGAAAAGGTCACAGGACAACTTACTGTATTGATTTGGTGAGAATACTGTCCATGAGCAGCAAAATAGTAGTCACCAGGAGATGCTTTGTAAATTGGGGTGAGATGGTAGTACTGAGACAAGATTTGTGAGCACTGTAGCTCAGCAGAACTAAGAGTCTGATTTTGGACTCTGACTTAGAATAAGTCTATTTCAAACAAGAATTAGTGCAGTGAATTGTCTACTTTCCATAAGCCCCTCTATCATGTAATTTCATTGACTATAAAAAGGATAGAATACTAATTGCCATTCCATGTATAACTAAGGATCTCTGTCAATTACTTTCAATAATTTGAGAATTATTCATTTAGTTGAACTTAAAAAAGAGAAAAAAGTTGTGATGTGGAAGAGGCTGCATAAGCACAATAAGAAATTAATCTCAATGGGGATGGGTGAGGTTTTTTGAGTAGAGCAAAGTAGGAGTCAGAGCATCGTGGATAGAGTTATCGTATATTAGCATTGTTTCTTTGGCAGCTTCCTTGTGGCAATGTGATAGAAACTGTTTTGAGATTGACAGTGGTGAATTAAGTAAGGAATAACTGACAAGATGACAGCAACTTAGAGAGGCTACAGTGAAAAACAGCTAGTCAAGATCGATTTTAGGAAATTACTAGTGAAAGACATTAGACACAACCAATGGACACTCGTTACTCACAGATTAGATAGTGGGTGCAAGATCTAGAGCAGTGTAAAATATCATTCAACATCTAGGAATATGGCCATTGTCAAGGCAGAGCCAAATGAATAAGTGAGAAGGTGTGAGAAAAATGGTAACTTTTTTCTATTAAATTATAGTTTTCAGTTTCTGTGTAAGTTCTACTTTGGAACCTCCTAGTTCTCCATAGACAGGGGCAGAGATACCCTCACTTGGAGGATGCTAATTAAGAATGACGCTATGCAGATTACTGTGGTCCCCCCCCATTCAGTAGATTGCTAAACATTAGTTATAAGACATGGGGTCCAAATGGTGAATTGATAAACCTATCTTCCTGTCCAAAGCCTCCAAAATCCCATTGTATGCTGTATTTCAGAGAACAGTCTCACTCTTTCTAGTTACCCTTGCTTGCATTAGTCATAACTTCCTGTATCCAGAACTTCTCCTCTAGTGCAGATCACAGTACTAACTTATCAGTTTCCCTCCTAAACATGACTCTCTATTTACATAGTTCCCCATGACTTATAGCACAAATATATTTGCTATATTTCATTATAGTGACCCAAAACAGCACAACATGGACAGCAATACATTCCACTCCCAACAGACATAGTAAGGAATCCTTCTTGGACTATGGCTGCAGTAGTTTCTACTCCCACTAGTGTTACTCATTAAGCTCTGATTACAGCTTTCTAGGGCTTCTCCAAGCCCACTTCTCAAATCTCTTTTATATTCCACCTACAAACACATTCCAAAGGTCTCCAAATTGTGTGAGTGAGTATAATCACAATGACTACTTCTCTGGTAAAATATCCCCTACTACTCTTGAACTATTGTGACTATGACACTGAAACAACTTAGAAAAATAAAAGAAAGGCTTATTTTAGTTCATTGTTTCAGATGTTTACTCCATCGTGCTCTAGGGGTCCATGGCAGAATAGAGTGAAGAGAGTGAAAAGGAGAATTCCAGCATACTCTGGTTTGTTTGTTATCTCTTTTATTTTTTCCAGGCTCCCAGCTCATGGAATGACATCAAGCACATTCAGATAATCTCCCTCATCCTTATTCTTCTGATAATACCCTCATAGACATATCTAGTATGCCTAAACAATCTCCTAGAGTTATTTTGAATCCAGACAAGTTGATAATAAAGTCTAAATATCATAAAAGCATTTTCCAAAGCCGGGCGATGGTGGCACATGCCTTTAATCCCAGCACTCGGGAGGCAGAGGCAGGCAGATCTCTGTGAGTTCGAGGCCAGCCAGGGCTACCAAGTGAGTTCCAGGAAGGCGCAAAGCTACACAGAGAAACCTTGTCTCGAAAAGCCAAAAGAAAAAAAAAAAGCATTTTCCAATCTTCATGACTTCATTTTGGACTAGTCCCATTGCTCAATACCATGACCCTGTATCTTATATTGAAGATATTCATATTTTTTATTTCATTGAAAAGTCATCCAGATAAAATCACAGCTTGATATGCTATTTAAAAAAGCTCATTTATGGAAGGGAATTCTTGAAATATGGACTGTTGTAGACTTATCTACAGACAGAAATTAGCACATTCTACTATACCAAATGGTCACAGTTTCATTGACTCACAGTACGTATACATCATCTCACTATTTAGTAAGTCAGAACACAGGTACATCTCACTGAGATACAAATCAAAGTTTGGGCAAGGTTGAATTTCAAGGAATTTCTGGGGTAAGAGTTTCTTTGCCTTTTCCAAATGCCATAGGCTACCCGCACTCTTTGGCTACTCAGTCCCTTCTCTATATTCAAAGCCATCAGTGTCATATCTCTCTGACTCTTTCTTCTTTCTTGGGATCTCTGTCTTCTGATCACAGCAGGACAGATACTCTGCTTTGGAGGACTTATGTGATTAGATGGAGTGCATGAAGATTAAACACTCTAGTTTATTCTTAGTCCTTAGCAATAACTACATTATCAAAACACATTTTCCCATATAAAGTAACATATTCAAGGTTACAGGACATTCTTTTGTAGATATCTTTGGGAAACTGTTTGTCTCGCACAAATATATTTTCTGAACCAGTGGCAATAAATGAAAACCCCAAATCCGGTAACAATAGCCATTGTGATGAAAAGCACAACTGCCCAATTAACAAAGAAATATGAAATAGTATGGGCCATTGTGCTAACTAGTTTTATATCAACTTGATACAAACTAGAGTCATTGGGAGGAGGGAACCTCAAGTGACAAAATGTCCCAAACAGGTCCTATGGGCAAGCCTGTGATGCTTTTTCTTGATTGATAATTAGTAAGAGGGAACCTCAACTGATAAAATGTCCCCAACAGATTGGCCTATGAGCAAGCCTATGGTGCATTTCTTGATTGATAATTGACGTACGAGGGCCCAGTTCATTATGGTTAGTGCCACCCCTGGGCTGGTCATTTGGGTACTATAAGAAAGCAAGTTCAGCAATCCAGGAGAAACAAGCTGGTAAGCAGCACTCTTCCATGGCCTCTGATTCAGGTTCTGCCTGTGGGTACCTGCCTTGAATTCCTGTCCTGACTTC
>LZPO01099885.1:1501832-1522414 GCA_001675575.1 Neotoma lepida
TCCATCATTGAAGGAAGTTGGGGTAGGAACTCAAGCAGGGCAGGAACCTGGAGGCAGGAGCTGATGCAGAGGCCTTGGAGGGTGCTGCTTACTGGCTTGCTCTCCATGACTTGCTCACCCTACTTTTTTATAGAACCTACGACCACCAGGCCAGGGATGTCAACACCAACAATGGGGTGCCCCCCCGATCAATCACTAATAAGAAAATGCCCTACAATAGTGCTTATCAACCTTGCTAATGCTGCAACCCTTTAATATGGTCCCCCATGTTGTGGTAACCCCCAACCATAAAGTTATTTTTGTTGCTATTTCATAACTGTAATTTTGCTACTGTTATTAATTGTAATGTAAATATTTTTGGAGGTAGATGTTTGCCAAAGAGGTTGTGACTCAGAGGTTGAGAAGCACTGACCTACAGCCTTACCTATGGCCTGATCATATGGAGGCATTTTCTCATTTGAGAAATTGAGAAAATCCCTCTTCTCCAGTGATTATAGCTTGTGTCAAGTGGACATAAAACTAGCTCACACACTCACACACATACATGCACACACTCACATGCACACACACACACAAACACACTCATATACACACATACACACATACTCACATACACACACATACAACATCATCTAAATTTTGACCATTAAATGTAGCAGGCTTTCTTTTGGGCTACCAACCAGCTCCCAAATCATGACACAGAGACTTATTATTAGTTATGAATGCTTGACCTTATCTTATGCTTGTCCCACTAGCTATTATAACATAAATTAACCTGTTTCTTTTTATCTATGTTTTGCCTTAGGGCTTGGGGCTTTTTTACCTTTTTATCATTCTGTATGTCCTACCCCATGTCTGGCTGGCTGATGCCTGCCAGGTGTCTCCCTCTCTTTCTCCTTCATTCTCTTCTCCCTTCTCTCCTCTTGAGCCTAGATTCCTCCTCCTATTTATTCTCTCTGACCATCAGCCCTGCCTATCCCTCTACTGCCTATCTATTGGCCGTTCAGCTTTTTATTAGACCAAAACAGGTGCCTTAGGCAAGCAAGGAGAAACAGTAACACATCTTTACATGATTAAACAAATGCAGCATAAAAAAATGTAGCACACCTTTACAAAGTTAAAGTAATATTCAACAGCAATTAAAATCACACAACTTACTACTGGTATTGTGTATTGGTTCTTTTCGGTCTTTACTTGCTTTCCATTTATAAAAAAAATAGTTCCATAATGGTAAAATACTCAGAAAACCAGTGGTTTCTAAAACATGATCAGATTGCTTTATAAAATTTTATGTTGAAAGAAACTATACATATTTCTTTCTGTAGACATTACAACTTTGCACTGAGTAAGGATGGAAAATATGGCCTTATTTGTCCATGCTATCCAGTACTAGCCAATTCTTATGACCAAGTTATGTGGGGACATCCTGTCAGTGCCCTCTGGATGCTTCTTGTTGAAATACATTCCATAGCTTGCTACAGATTCAACAAACCAAAGATTCTGAAAATGACACCAGGAAACAGAATCTTTTGGGTATTATCATGCCCACTAAAATTAGAGAACCATTGTCCCTCACAGCCATTAGAAATATAGTTTATATCACTCTAGAATTCCATAGAGGCAATCACATGTGCCATCTAATGGATGCTATAGTTACATGTCTGGCCCGGAACCTATAGATTTCACTTATTTAATTCCATTTAAGTTTTTATCCCTGGAGAAATGTAAGGCAGAGATAGTGGGAAAAGCAGTTAGGCAAATATGTCAGATAGTATGAGTATGATCTGATATTTAGGTATCAGGAAGAAGCAGTAGTCAAGAAAAGGAATGGATTGTAGTTGAGTAGAGCACTTGTCTAGGATGCAAAAAGCCTTGGGTCACATGGCCAAAAGAAAGTGTGTGTGTGTGTGTATGTGTGTGTAGATCCTGTCTCTTATACACATCTAGATGTGTATAAGAGACAGGAGAGAGAGAGAGAGAGAGAGAGAGAGAGAGAGAGAGAGAGAGAAAAAACTACACCCAGGTGATACCTGGTTCTATTCTCTCCGGCTTTGTGCTATATCATTTGGACAAATTGTATGATTTTAATGATCAAAATGTGAATGAATGTATGTATATGAATTCAGTGTCTGCATATGTCATAGAGTAGAGCAGCTATGAAGATTCAATAGCTAATACAATGCATCTGTGAAAAAAATAGATAAATAGTAGGTTCATATGTATTAGTTTACCTTTGCTGTTTTCTGTCACTAGTACCCAAAAGGAACTCAAACTTTAAGGGAGATCTGTTGACAGAATCTAAAGTGTCAATAGCCCATGTCTCCATGTCATATACAGATGCAATTCATTTCTCTAAAAGTGTTGTCTTCTGTACAGTTTAGAAAATGGATACCCATTAGCTATTTTAAACAGCAGCAATAGTCTGGTATTTGTCTATCTCAGGGTACAGCTCCTGTTAAATGTTCTCACAAGTCCAGTCATATAAATGACAAACTGCACCTAAAAATATGCCTGTAATAAGAAATCTCTAAGGAAGAGAGATGGGGCTATTGTCTCCCATAATCCTCATTTTTACTTTCAGGAAAGAGAAAATAGTAGGAGAGAGAAGAATTAAGAGTCCAAGAAAATGGCACCAAATGAGTGCAAATAGGATAAAAAGAGACTAATAAAATAAATAGAGCACAGAAAAGCTAAGTTGTCTGGCAGTTCATGAGAACTGTTATTTGTGTTTTGACTCCCAGTTTCTGAGTCAGAATCTACCAATAACAAACTACTAAGTAGATCAAACCAAATATCCCATAGCACCCCCTGTTAACAGTGCAAGGTGCTAGAGAGAGTGACCCAGTTATAAGAAACAGGGCCTCAGCTGTGCTTTCCAGTGTTTCAGAATAACAGGAAGCCTCAACAAGTTTGGTACAGGAAACAGATAGATAACCAGAAAAAGAGTGGAAAAAATTGTATATCAGTGTAGATAAACTGTGAACAAAACTCCCATACTTCCTGTAAAAATAATAAACTGGGTTTAATTGTTCATAGAAATCCTAGTCCACAGATTACCACTATAAATCATTGCACACCCAGCTAGTTTGCAAAGTACAAGGCAAACTTCTCTGCACATCTTAGATGCCTTTCCAAATCAACACAGAGGGAGACTTTTAATCATTTCAGCAACCAGGGCACTGGTGCTATTCTCAAACAATGCTGGGAGCTTTCTAACACCTGTGCTCACCCTAGTATGTACGTTTTTGGACTTTTTATTGGCAGAGGTTTTGATTTGCTTGTTGGTTGGTGTTATTACAGCCCAGAAGCAAAAGACTTCTGTCACAAGTAAAGCTATGCATGCATTCTACTCTTCAAATCCATCAGCTTAACTGGGACTCTACCTTGGTTGGAGGTTTTGCCTATATCTACCTTTCATTTTTAGTTTCCCTAACATGAATGGGGATTGTCTTCTGTACTTTCTTTTTAATATCTCACTTAAAGGCCCTTGCTCTGCCACTATCATCATGAAACCACTTGGTAAGTAGCATCACTGATACAAAAGAATCTCATCATGTTTATATCCAGGAAAGATGACAAGTTATGTACAAATTAGCATCAATCTGAGCTCCTTATAGAAGGGTCAAACTACAAACACAATGTATAAAAACCACAGCAGTGAGTCTTCTTATTCACTACATTTTCCAAAACATTCTACTGTAAAAAGTAATTAACAACTTATCATGTTAACTTAAAGCGGATATAATCAGTAAGAAGATATTATGTGCAGATAAATAGTATTTGCATGTTAACAAGTATTTTTTATCTTAGGGATCTGATTCATTAATTCATAAAATGAGGAAGTGATAAGCTAACTGGCAAGATCTTACAGTGATAAATGTCTGATGTGAACCTGTTAGCTCTAATTTTCAATTTATTTTGATAGAAATCCAAAGTATCTTTCTGTATGTTAGAGCATTGGTTTAGGCTCAGATCATACCCCTCACAGCAAAAGTACAAATACTAAGTACTTAACCACTTACTTGTATTACAATGTCTGTTCTAAGGTAATAGGCAATTTGATCTGTTTTGATCACCAGTGTATCTATAGTGCCTAAAACATGGTTTGCCATGCTGTGTGCTATCAATAAATGCTTTAGAAATGAATAGATATTATTTATTTTGTTGACTTACTGTTAATTAATAACACTTGCCAAGTAAAGTTACAGGCCTGGACATGTTTCTTGGGTAGAACTAACCACAGGAAGATACATTCTATCTGAACAGAACTGTCCAAAAGATTGTACTGGAAGATTATCCTATAAGAAAACTAACTGGAGATTACGACAACCTTCTTTTTGTCATATATTTGCAGCTTCCATGCTCAGTTGCCTTCCACATACAACTCTGGGAACTTTCTTTTTTTTCTGCTCTTTGATTTAAAAAAATACTAGATTTACTTCACTAAGGGGAGTGCTGCGTCACAGGATGTGTGGAGGTCAGAGGACAATTTGTGGGATTTGACTCTCGCCTTCCTCCATGTGTGTAGTTCCTGGCAATCAAACTCAGGCAGTCAGGCCCGAAGGCACTTCACTGGTTGAGTTATTTTGCTGGCCCTCTTTGATATTTTTTATGATGAAATCTTTATCACTAAGTTCTTTTCCACTGTGTTTATACACCTTTAAGAGGATCATATTTATTATTATAAACTCATTTCTCCAGTTAACATGAAACAGAATCTTAGGCGTTGGCATTGTCAACAAGAACAACAACAATAGATTCAGCTTTCCAAATTCACCCACTCTATTCCAGTCTTTATTTATGTATTTATTTTAATTTTACATGTATGAGTGTTGTGCCTGAATGCATACCTGCTCACCATGTTCCTTGCTGGTGTCCCCAGAAGCCAAAAGAGGGAGCTGCATTCCCTGAACTGGACTTACACATGGTTGTGAGTTGCAATGTGAATGCTAGAAATTGAACATAGGTCCTCTGAAAGAAAAATGAGTGCCCTGAACCACTGAGCCACCTTTCCAGCCTTCCACAAGTCCTTTCTAAAATAATATCTTTATTAATTCTTTGAGAATTACATACACTGTATTTTGATCATATTCACTCCCTTTCAATTCCTCCCAGATCCTCCCTCTTCATATTCACCTCCTTACCCACCCAACTTTGAGTTTCATTTTTTTTAAAAAATGCAAAAAGTCCAATTTGTGTTGCTCACCTACTTTTTGGAGTGGGGTGATCCTGCAGTGCAGTCAATCTCGATTTACCAGGGGTCAAATCATTAAAGAAATCAGAGTCTCCCACTTCAAGCAGCTATCAAATGGCAATAGCTCCGCAGCTAGTCATGGAATTTCATGCCCACCCAATACCTTCCTGGCATTAATAAAGACTAAATAAAATCTCTCCAGCTTTTTGATGTAGGCACTTAGTGCTATAAACTTTTCTCTTAGGACTGTCATTATTGTGTCCCATAGATTTTGTTATGCTGTATTTTCATTTTCATTCAATTCTAGGAATTGTTAAGTTTCTTTCTTGGTTTTTCCCTTGACTGAATTTTCATTCAGTAGTATGTTGTGTAACTTTTATGAATTAGTGTACTCTCTCCCATTTTTAAAATTGTTGTTGATATTCAACTTTATTCCTTTGTTGTCAGAAGAATGCAGGATGTCATTTCAATTTTTCTAAATTTATTGATAACTTTTTGTTTTAATGTGTAGGCACTTTGGGGGAATGTTTCATGGACTGCTGATGTTTTTTAGTGTTTTGGTAGAATTTTCTGTAAATGTCTGTTAGATCTGTTTAATTTATGTCATTTAACTCCAGAGTGTTTCTTTATGGATGATAGATTTATTGGTGAGACCAGAGTATTGAAGACATTGAGTATTACTGTGTTGAGGGCAATTTTTGATTTGAGATCTAATAATGCTTCTTTTTTAAATTGGGTGTCCCTGTGTTTGGTGCATGTTCATAGTCAATTTTTCCTTTAATGTTTATGAAATATCCTTCTCTCACTCTCTTCTGATCACCTTTTACCACCCTTTTGCCCTAAGACAGTATCTATCATTATAGGTGAAATGTAACAAAAAAGATGGATCCTACTTTTTAGTCCAATCTGTTAATCTATGTCATTTTACTGAGTACTTGATACCATTAATATTAAAAGTCATTATTGAACCACATTATTAATTTCATTTGTTTTATTGTGGTAGTGGTATTTTCTTAGACCTCTTTCGGTTAACTGTTGTGGGATTATATGTCCTTGTGTTCTCTTGAGTGTGTTTAGTGTCCTCTTGAGTCTATTTAATCTTTTCAGACCAAAGCACTCCTTCTAGTATCCTCTGTGTAGCTGTAATAATAATTCCTTAAATCTGTTTTTATCATGGAAAATTTTTATTTTTCCTTCAATTATAAATGACAATTTTGCTGCATATAGTAGCTTGGGCTGGCACTTGTGGTCTTTATGAAATTGTAGGATATCAGACCAGACGCTCCAGGCTTTCAAAGTTTCCATTTAAAAGTCATGGATGGAAATATTGGGAGGCAGAGTTAAGCAGATCTCTGTGAGTTTAAGGCCATCTTGGTCTACATAGAGAGTTCCAGAAAGCCAAGGTGATATAGTGGGACTCTGTCTCAAAAACCAAATGGAACCAAACAAAAAAGTCAGATGTTATTCTGATTGGACCTTCATTTACATATGGCTTAATCTTTCTCTCTTGAAGCTTTCAATATCTTTTATTTGTTCTGTATCTTTAGTATTTTGGTTATTATGTGACATGGAGAGTTTCTTTTCTGGTACTATTTGCCAATTAGTGTGTCTCTTGCATCTTAATAGAAATATTTTCCCTTATATTTGGGATGCTTTCTTCTACGATTTTCTATTAGCTTTCCAGATTTCTAATAAGGGTATACATTTTAGACATGGCCATGAGAAAACCTCTAAAATTATGATTCATGCCTTTGTATTGTCTAAAACTAGAACTCTTCCTATTTCCTAGCTAGATAATATGGGAAATTCTTCTATTTTCTTTGGATGAAAGGCAACTTTGTTGTTTTACAAGCTTTTTTAAAGCCACATCTAAGAAATGGAATTAATATGTATCAATTGCAAAAAGAATTTTTGTTTATTCTTTTAACATTCTATCAATGTATAGTTTAATGTTTAAAATAGCACTTTATATCTCTTGTACAGTTAAATATACACTTAGCATAGACTACAACAACCCCAGTTCTGGCTATTTAGTAGAAATGAATGAACACATGTTCATACAAGAATATGCACATCTATATTTCTAGTAACGTGTCAGTACAAAAAACTAAAATCTGCCTAAAAACACTTCATTGTATGAATAAATAAATGATCTTTGTTGAAGCAATATAATATGAAAATTCTTTTAAAGAATGATCTATTTAGCTATTAGAACAGTGTGGTCAGATCCAAAGGCATTGTGCTGAGTGAAATGATTAATCTCAAAAATGACATATTCTGCAATTTCACTTATGATACATTATAAAAAAAAGGCAAAACTAAGAATAGATACTGGGGCTGGAGAGATGGCTCCACAGTTAAGAGCATATACTGTTATTGGAGGAAACCTGAGTTCAGTTCAAAGCACTCACATGGTATTTCACAACTATCCAATAATGCTAGTTCCAGAGTATCTGACACTCTCCTCAATCTCCCCAGGCACAGGAATGCATGTGGTTCATGGACACAAATGAAGGCTTTTCCTTAACTAGAAGTCAAGACAAAATGGTGCATCAAAAGAACAAGATTTGTGATGTAATGGAAGTGTCCTACAAGTAAATAGTAGTTTTACATGCATTTATATATGAGGTAGCTGACCATAAAGTAAAACAAAGATACTGATCTTTTGCATGAAATTTTAAAAATTAAAAACATTTAAACTATTAAAACTGCTACATTACTTTTATTTTTTTAATATTTTTTCACTATAAATTTACAACATAGAGAGATGCCTGGAAATGTGTTAACCAAAATGTTATGGTCTATAGAGAAGAACATCAGAATAAGACTATACTTCATTTGCTATTTGAAAAATGAGCCATTTCCTCTTTTAAAGTATTAGAAACTTTATTTTTATTTTGAATTTGTAAAAGTGAGTCTTGTTTTAAACTCATTTTCTTACAGCATTTGGTTAATACAAGGATACAAATTATTAGTGGTTATTTTTATACAGTATTTTTCTGGCAACATTAACTCCATTTGCTTATGGTGAATGTTATATTACTTCTGCCAAGCTGGGAAGCTGAGATGACAATTTCCTAAGTGTTAAAAATATATAAAATTAATAGTTTCATGCCTAAGAGCCTCTTTGCACATGAGATTAGTACACCATTCTCATTTTCATTTTGTAGTATAATTTGCCTCTTCAGAAAGCTCACTTTATTCCATTCAATTGCAAAGCTGGGATAGTTGGTATGCCTATAATAAATTTAGAAAATTAAGTTATTACTCCAATGAAGTTTTCAAAATTCCATTCACTCACAAGTACTTTAGACATAATATTCATAATAGAGAGAATGGAAAGACAGATATCATCAATATTTCTCTCTTTTATCTCAATTCATTTTCTTATGCCTTAAAAGTTAAAGTATGATATCATACCATAAATGAACATATATGTGCATGTAACAGAAAAAGGACAAGTGCACAGCATTTTAGCCCTATCTTTATGTTCTCCATTCCATTTCGAGAATATAGTTACCTTTTCTTATGCTAGAATTTCAACAGAAAATTAGTCAATATATTTTATTTTATTCCAATTTAGATGCCCTCCTGGACTTTGTGTGTTGTATGATAATGTAACTTTCTTTACATTTTTGTTTCTTTGAGGAATCTTCTAAAATTACGGTTTTAATTAAAATGGAATTACGAATGACCATGAATCAGGGACTTAAAAGAGTGGCGCACAATATGAAACTCACAGTAAACCAGATATGTAAACAGAAGTTTCTGTGCTGCCAGCAACTCCCAAATACCCAGCAGCTGCTTCCCAAATTACCACACAGAGGCTTATATTAATTATAAATGCTCAGCCGGTAGTTCAGGCTTATTACTAACTAGCTCTTACACTTCAATTAACCCATAAATCTTATCTATGTTTAGCCACGTGGCCTGGTACCTTTTCTCAGTACGACATTCTCATTTTGCTTCCTCTGCCTCTGGCTGGCAACTCCCAACTCTGCCCTTCTTCTTCCCAGCATTCTGAGTTTGGCTTTCCCACCTAACTTCTTGCCCCACTATTGGCCTGTCACCTTTTTTTAACCAATGAGAATAATACATATTCATAGTGTAGAAAAGGATTATTCCAAGTACAGATCCATGAACTTATTCAAGGGGCAGAAGAGATGGCTCAGTGATTATAAGTGTATACAACTCTTACAGAAGACTGTAGTTCAATTCCCAGCACCCATGTCAGGTGTCTCACAACCATCTGTAACTCTAACTCCAGGGGAAACAAAGTCTTCCTCTGGCCTCTGCAGGAACCTGCACTCGTGTCATGCACATACAGACAAGCAGCCATACACATATGCACATAACATATTAAAAATAACAATAAAATCTTTTTATAAAGAAAAAATTATGGAAAAAGATACTGAGGAGAATAAACTATGTTCCTTTAAAGACAGTATCTATATATTTCATGTTTCCATTTTATATTAAAAGGTAAATGACTAGCTAAAACAAAAAACATTTGCCTTTCACACTAAAATAAGTTGACTTACTTGTTTTATACAAGAAATTAAAGCCTTTTATCAATATTGCTTTTTTCACAATTCTTTTTAAATGGAGAATTCTATTCTTGTCTATTTTTTGTTAAACATTACTTAAAAGAAAAATAAAATAAAAGGAACAGCAAATGTTTTTGTTGTTGCTGTTGAAGTGATTTGTTGTTGTTGCTTGCTTGCTTGCTTGTTTTTGTACTTTTCAAGACAAAGTTTCTCTGTGTAACAGTCCTGTCTGTCCTAGAACTCGCTTTGTAGACCAGGCTGGCTTCAAATTCAGAGATCTCCTTGCCTCTGCCTCCTACATGCTGGGATTAAAGGTGTGCACCACCTTCTTGTTGAAGTGATTTTTAAAGAGATATCACAATAGTCTTTTATTTTTATTTGGGGCCTTCCTTTATTACAACAGCTGGTTTCATACTGGAGTCTACTGTTGGAACTGCATGACTAACAGTTCATAGGAATAATAATCATAAGGAGGATCGTTTTATACGGCAGAGAGTTGATTGTGAACAACTGCTCAAAGTGCATATTTGTATGAGTCCCAGTTTGATTTCTCCTGTTTCATTAGAAATGTTGCCTTACTTTTATTCTAGTGAAGTTATTTTTCACACACTCTGTTTTCTGACCTTCCTCACACCTGAGCTCCCTGTCTTCTCACAGATGGTTACTCTCAGGGCGAGCCCTGTGAACCTGAGGAGTTTCTTAGGACATTTCTAAAATTGAATTCCAGTTATTGAATGTTCATGACATCTCAAAGTCTAAGACAAACATAAAGTTAGAGTGAGTTTGTGACAAACAGCTGACTGAACCTAGACTGTCAGGGAATAGGCCACTGATTTCATCAGACACTATAAAGTAGAGGACGAGTGAGGGCAAAGGGATATCAGCTGAGGGATAAAGGGAAATTGGGGAATTCTGCCCTGTGAGGTTAATTGGTAGACTTTTAGAAAGAAATAACGGCACAGATTTAGCATGACATTACTTTCAACAATTGCTTTTTACTTTTTTCTAAAATCATTGCTCTCTGTCATCTTCTTTCCATTCTGTTCAATTCTCATTCTTTATCGTCCAAAATTTCCAGCGCATGTTTGTGCAGACATAATAATAGTCACTGATTAGAATTTAATTTTTTCATGTATTTGTTTATTTGTGGGGAGGGATGGGAGAGCACAGAATTCATAGCACATCTAAAAGGTCAAAGGATAATAAGTGGAGTTGATTCTCTCCTCCTACCATTTGGTTTATAAGACGTCAATTTGGGTCATCAGGCTTGGCAGCAAGTTCTTTTACCTGTGGAGCCATTTCACCAGCCCCATTCTTTTAAAATATATAATACAGTTATTCAGTGACTCAGATGATCAGAACCTCAAGATCCCGTCTCTGAACTGGGCACATTCTGTACTGAGTAATACAGGAGAATGCTCATATAAAAGTTATATGTGAAGCCGGGTGGTGGTGGCACACACCTTAAATCCCATCACTTGGGCGGCAGAAGCAGGTGGATCTTTGAGTCTGGTCTACAAAGTGAATTCCAGGTCAGTCAGGGCTGTTACACAGAGAAACCCTGTCTCAAAAACAAAAACAAAGACAAAACAGAACAAAACAAAATTATATGTGCTATGCAAGCATAGCAAATACAGGTTTCTTTATGTTTGTGTTGGACCTGGTAAGAGATTATTTCACTTTTACAGCACAAATAATCACAGTTGATATGGAGATGTATTTTCCTTAAAATAGGTGAAGATTTTTACCAAGTATTAGTCTGTTTCTGTCCATCATTTTTCTTTTTACTTGAGGAATTAAATGTCTAAGTTCACCCTGGTTTTCTGAACAATAGTGGGTTTTGTTGTTGTTACACTCACTTTTTTAAGATCTACTTTATTATTTACTCATGTGTATGGGAGGTAGTATAAGCACATGCATGAAAGTGTCCTCTGGGGCCAGAAGAGGACATTAGATTCCCTAGAGCTACAGAGGTTATGAATCAGCCAATGTTAGTGCCAGGAGCTGAATTCTAATCCTCTGAAAGAGCTGCAAATGTTCTTAATCACTGAGCCACCTCTCCAGCACCATACTACAATCTTTACATTACTTCAATGAACAGAGTAATCTTCACAGATTATTGGGAGGTAGTGGACATGATGATTAAGAGTTTAAAAACTGAAATGACCTTAGATTCAAATTTGGCTTCTGCTTGGTCCTCACTTGTAATCTCAGACAAGTTATTTAATCCTCCTAAACTTCAGTTCCTCAATTACCATAAACTGAGGTTATAATAATAACATAAATAATAATAACATAAATAGTGTAGAGAATAAGCTACATCAAGATTCAACAATTTTTTTTCTCTGTAATAGATCAGACAATCAATGTTTTAGGCTTTATAAATTATATACAGTATCTTTTTCAGCTTCCCAAGTATGTCTATAGTATAAAAGCTTTCCTAGATAATAAATGAATGTGTGTGGCTGTGTTTCAAAAATGTTTTATTTTCAAAAACAAGCAACAAGCCTGATTTAGCTTACTGGCCCTAATTTGCTAACCACTGACTTACATTAATGTTTAGCATAGATTAATCAGTGCAGATTAAATTTTATGAACCCTGTGACATCCATTTAAACTTATATAGTATTGTTACTGAAGACTAGCTAACAATCATATGGAACTATATTGCATTACTTTAGAAATGAAAGTTACTAGATGCTGAAACTACTATGATTTGAAGATTAATTTGGGGGAAGAATTTTACAGTCTATCTAGTAGAATGAACTGGTGAGTGTGAGTAGTAATCAGGAAAGCTGTTTCAGTGCTTTCAAATGAACAACATTAATGTGTGATGTTAGGAAAAATAAATAAACACCAGTTATATGAACTTTTCAGTAAAGTAGGGCCATATATAGTCTTTCATCAAAGCATTGACTACCATTCCCCTCTTAGACATTACTGAACATATATGCCTTGTAGAAACCTAATGTGCTCAACTTGTGATATTAAGTTCCTTGTGGATGAATTTCTAAACAGTCTTATCAAATAAAAAAACACAGAGCCAGAAATAGAGGTAAAAGTCTGACAGAGATCAGAGGAATAGGAACAGCCACCAGCTAACCTCACCTCACCAACTCCGCAGCTTCCAAAGAGAGTGACTTCCTGTCTAAACAGACTTATATATCTTTCTATTCTACTAACTCATTTCCTCTCTCCACCAAGCTACATCACTTCCTGTTTGTCTGTACAGACTTCCAGACCTCTATGGTTAGTCCTGAGATTTAAGGTGTGTGCCACTATGCTTGGCTCTGTTCTCAGTGCGACCTTGAACTCAACGAGATCCAGACAGATCCCTTCCTCTCAAGTGATAAGATTAAGGGCATGTGCTGATATTTCATGACTTTTGTGTTTACTATAGTGGCTGGCCTTTTTCCTCTGATCCTTAGATAAATTTTATTGAGGGACATAGATAAAATACCACCACAGTTCCTGCTCTTTACAAGCCAGCTGTGGTGGCACACGCCTTTAGTCCCAGCACTTGGGACCACTGCCAGCCAAGTCTACAGAGTGAGTTCCAGGACAGCCAGGGCTACACAGAGAAACTCTGTCTCAGAAAACATCAAAATCCTGTTCCTTGTATTCCTAACATAATTAATCTGATTATATTCCTTGTTTCTTAATGTTCATTCTGTTCTGATTGGGAAATCCATTGACTACGAAAAACAGCCTTGTATTCATATTCTAATCATTAGCACCACTCTAGCTATGGAGCTGTCAGCATTTTCAGCCTAAATGGTGATTTCAGGGGTTTGCAATTCAATCACAAAAATTAGCTCCAGGCAGAAACCTGACATCCAAAGTCCAGATCCAATAGCAAAATTTCATTACATTTCTAACAGGAAGAGAACAGTACATGTGACCATTACAAGAAAAAATATAGAAATCATTGTAGAGGACTTGCTGTGGCTCCTTTTCTGTTGTACAGCAGTTTAAGATTCCATTCCTACTCTGTCTGCTATTTCCATGCACCCACTGGGGAATCCTACAGATTTCCAAGTGTTAGATGACTTCACAACACATTTCCTTGAGGCTACTTTTCTCTTTTAGCTTGAACCAAAGTAGCTTTTTGAATCTCCATTTGTTAATGGGAAAAGGAAATGTCAGCCATTTACTATAGCATTCTATACATTCAAAACTGGAATCATTCTTTTGCCATTATGTAGCAACCCAGGGTATGACCTGCATTGGGCTTCATGTTTTATGATTGAGCATTAAGAACTTGCTTGTGAATGGAAAGACATTTCTTTGATGTGAGGTTGAATTAAGGAAGCTTAATTAACATTTTCTAATTAAATACAGCATGGTGAACTCAATCACTTTGTACTATGCTTTGATGAGATTGCTCTGTCTTTAAATAAACAAGATGGTTTGCAGGGTTGAGAGCTTGGGCAATAACCATGTCTTTGCTTTCTCAGTTGTTAGGTTTGTCCTTCAGAAACATTTTTAGCTACTCATATAATTGCAGGAATTTGGTAGAAATGCATTTTTCAAAAACACTCAGGGTAGCCAGGTATACATCTGCATTCCTAGAACATGGGATGCTGAGGGAAGACAATTACTGCAAGTTTGAGGCCAACCTGGGCTGCAGAGTGAGACCCTGTGTCAAAAAACTAAAGAAACAAAAGGAGTAGTATTTCCCTTATTTAATACTTAACTTATGTATACTGCATTAATTAGGGACAAATTTTATTTGTATTCCTTTCCAGGTAATTTTATACATGAAATATATAGTGTATCATGTAATATATAATATGTGAAATATAGTGTGTGATTTCTGATGACTACCATGTTTAACTTAATGACTAATATACCATCCACACCTTGTGTTGGAGACACAGTACTAATCCAACCTACCATCATACTCCTTTCCCCATGGTTTCTAGACACCACACTTCACTAGTTTTCCCTCTCACCTCTCTGGCCACTGCTTTTTATTCTTCTTGGTTGATCATTCCTCTTCTTTTTGATCTCCAAATAGTGCAATGCATCAGGGCTTAGTTTTTGGTCCTCTCGAATCCCTCTACTTTGGTATCATTGACAGCTTCGTGTTGTCTATAAGCTAATAATTCCTCACTCAGCGTGCATATGCAGCTCAAATAAGATTAGATTCTCTGTTCATTTGGTTACATGAGTATAGTTACGTGAGTATAGACACTCCAAACTCCATATTTAGAACTGAGTGCCTGGTCCTTTTTTGCATATTTTACCACCCACAACTTTCTCGAGGACAGTCACTCCAGTAGTCAATTGCTCAGGTCCAAACTGTAGGAATCATCGTTGCCTTCTTTTTCCTTTCAGTGTCTTCACATCCAATCCATCAGGAAATTCTTATGTATCAGACTTGAAAATTATTTACTGTCTCATGACTTCTCACTTCCCTAAGTTATTATCACTTTGCTATAGAGCACTTCTCAAAATTCCTTTGCTACAAAACTCCCCATTCTATATTAGAAGCTAGAATCTTCGCAAGAGCCTACAAGAGCAGGCCCAAGTAAGCCCTCTCTCTCCCAATCTGTCCTACTCCTCTTTCTCATGCCACAGTAGTCTCACTAGTCTGCTTGATGTTCATCTAATATAGCAGGTAATCCCTCCTTCCCAGAATTTTGTGTTCACTTCTCCTCTACCTGAAGTGTTCATTTATGACATATCCTCCTGGACAGCTAGCAGCCTTCCTTCCTTCTTTCTCCAACATAGTCATTTCACTGAGTTTTGTCTTGATTCCCTAATTAAAGTTGTAAAGCTACTCCACTGCAGTCATAGACAAATTCTATCCACCTTTCCTTTCCTCATGTATTTAATCATCCTTGAATTCATTATATAATTTTTGTCTAAATAGTATCTCTCTATTGTACTAAGAGGCGAAGCAATGTCTTCCACCTAAAAGTCACTCAATGACTACCTAAATTATTAAAACATATCTAGCCATTGGAATTTTATTTATTTATGTTTAATTATTTACACATTACATTGCTAGGGATCAAACCGAGGGAATTGTAGGTGCTCTACCACGAAGCTAAACCTTCTATTGCAAATTTTAAATGTAACTATAAAAGTTCAAGCATTAGGGCTGGAGAGATAGCTCAGATGTTAAAGGCTAGGCTCACAATCAGAAATATAAAAATTCAAGTACTGATAACAAGTAGCACAATGCTAAGTAGTTTTTAAAGCAATTTTAATTTAGAAGAAATGATTCTTCAAGTAATTTTTGTTTTAAATTATTAACATTTTAAAATATACATTTTATGTGATAAAAGCATACATGATGGCATTAAATTTATCATGTTTTAAAGAGATAGTGCATACTTTGCTACAGAGTTAAAATAGAATTAGCACAAATATATAAAGACATGTATAGAGATGCATAAATATATAATACAACTTACTGAGTCTGTTTTTGATATGTGTATGCATATGATTTCAAGGACCACCATTTTGTATTGGGTAACTAGCAGACTAATCCCTGGGGAAGACTCATTTCTCCCTCTCTCCCTCTCTCAGCAGCCATTGTTTGTTTGTAATTCTTTGACAAGGGGTGGGATATCTTAAGATTTTTCCCCTTCTGTATTAGCATGTTTATTGATATTGTCATTGTTCAGGTCTTGTTTAGGAGGCCATTTACAAAAAGGGGATCATATGTAGCCTGAACTGGCCATCTCAGATACAGACACCCACAGTCACACATTCGGCTAAGCATGGGGAATCCTGCTGAAGCGAGAGAAGGATTGCAGGAGCCAGAGGGGTCAAAGATATCACAAGAAAATCCACAGAATCAACTAACCTGGGCTCATAGGGGCTCACAGACTGAACTGACAATCAGAGAGCCTGCATGGGACTGACCAAGGCTCTCTACATATGAGTGACAGTTCTGTAGCTTGGTCTATTTGTGGGACTCTTAGCAGAGGGAGCAGGGGCTGTCACTAACACTTTGGCTGGCTTTTGGGAACCTATTCCTCCTACTGGATTGCCTTGCCCAGCCTTAATACAAGGGGAGGTGCTTAGTCTTACTGCAACTTGATATGCCATGCTTTACTGATACCCATGGGAGGCCTGCCCCTTTCTGAAGAGAAACAAAAAAAGTTCAGAAACAGAGAAAGAGTGGATTGGGGGAGGTGAAGAGGAGGTGGAGGGGGGAATGGGAGGAGAGGAGAAGGGGAAAGTGTGGTCAGAATGTTAAATAAATAAATAAATAAATAAATAAATAAATAAATAAATAAATAAATAAAAAATAAAGTCTATTGGATATAAAAATAAAAAATAAAAAAGAGATCATCAATTTGAGATGTAATGGGGGACTAGCGAGAGGTTAGAGATAAGAAAGGAAAGAGGGAGTGATATAATTATATTTCAATCAAAAATATATTTTAAAATAGGACTAGCATATGAAAAAATTAGCATATAAAGCATCCTCATGATTTAGTTACCAAAATGTCCAAAAGAGATAAGCTCCATCATAGATTTAGCTAAGTGGCTCACATTTAAAGAAATTTGGTACACTGACAATGAAAGAAATTTGAACTATTTTTTCTCCAAATCATTCTATATTATTACTTCTACCTAGCCCACCATAATTTACTTAGCTATGCTTGCTTAGTAGCTAAGCAATAAACAATCATTAATTCCCTTTAATCTCTGGATTATAAAGCATTCTGCCCTGAGTATGTTTTTCCCATGTTCTACTTTTTCCACTCCAGAAGTTTTGATCATATCCAATTGCTCTTAGGATGATTAGCAAGTGAAAACAAGTGAGAACTTTGGGGGAAAATAGAAATTTCCCTTGCATATTAAATCCCAGTCAAGTTAAGAAAAACTATTCTTAATACATATTCAGAATTTCATATAAGATCATTGGGAATTTTTGAGAATAATGATTTTGGAGTCACTGAAAATAGATTAATACCAACAAATATGCTAGGGGCATAAAAGTGTAAAATAGATCTAGATATGAGCTACTGACTCAAATAAAAGTAATAATTTTTTCCATAATCATTATTCACAGATTAGAATTTAGATAGGAATAAAAATAAGAGCTAAACGTAATATGAAACACACTTCATAAGACCTAGAAATCAGACTTAATTTAAAAATTATGCTTTCTAAAATAATTGTGTCACAGAGACCTTTCAGGAAAAACATAAATCATGAAATGCAATTGTATGAAGTTCTTACTGAATCCATTCCATACTTTTGTTTTAATGCTTTACAGCATTAATTTTATGTTTTTACTGAGCCCTAAGCAGAATTATAAAACATTCAAGTACTTGGAATTCCCTGTATGAATTGACCTCAATCAATAAATTCGAATTTTCATTCAGAAATGAATACAGCTATTTCATAAGCTATATTTTACTTATATATTAAAATGTTTCCACTTGAAACATTGAATTATTAGTTCTTCAGCTTAATAAAATAGTCTAATCAAGTCTCCAATATCCCACTAATAAAAACATAATTTATCTCAGTCAAAATACTGCACTCTCTCATCAAATGATAAAAATGGGAAAATTGAAAAATTTCAGCTACGAAGTCATCTGTGTTTTAATAAAATCATAAGACAAATGAAGTAACATGAATCTAGGAAATCACTTTCCATATACTCATCACTTTAAATGATGTCCTTTGTCAGTGTCAATAAATGAAAGCTTTTTTTTTTCAACAAAGCTACACCTTCTGGATTCAAAGCAGATTCTTCTACCTTTATAATTTGAGTTTTCAACAAATTGTCTCTTATTAATAATTAACCTTCCTGGGGTTGAAGTGACAGTTCAGTTATTAAAAGCACTGATCGATCTTCCAAAGGACCTGTGTTTGATTCCCAGCATCCACATGACAGCTTAGGACCATCTGTAACTCCATTGTTAGGAAATCCAGTGTCCCATTTCTGGTTTGTAAGATGAATTTTCTAAATGGTCTTGTTAAATAAAACACGGAGGCAGAGATAGGGGTGAAAGTCTGACAGAGATCAGAGGAATTAGGAACAGCTACCAGCCTCACCTCACACCGCTGCCACTGCTTCCAAAAAGTGTGTCTGACTTCCTATACCTCCACACCTATATCCCTTTCTGTTCTGTTCTCCCATTGGCTCTCTCAGCCTAGCTACATCATTTCCTGTGTGTCTGTATAGACCTCCAGAATTCTATGGTTGATGCTGGGATTAAAGGCATGTGTCTCCATGCTTGACTCTGTTCCTAGTGTGACCTGGAACTCACAGAGATCCAGACAGACCCTTGCTAGGTGATAGGATTAAGGGCGTGTGCTAATGTAAGACTAGCAACTAACCTTGTTCCTCTGATCCTCAGATAAATTTTATTGGGGGACATAGATAAAATACCATCACACTGGTCACCACAGGCATCAGGTACACACATGGCACAGATTTATATGCAGGCAAAATACACAGAGAGTAAATGAATTAAAACTTAAAAAGCAATTAATCTTTCAAAATTATACCCCCAAGGTCAAATTTTTCCTCTCACTACTCACATTTTATTAATTGTAAAAGAAAACCTGTTTCTAGCTGTTTTCTTTTTTTTTTTTTATTTTAAGCTACAAGTTATAGAGTAGTTTGTTATACAACAATATCTTCAGCAATAGGGGCTTACCTTCAACCTTTGAGAGGCAACCCAGGGCTACAACAATAGTCTATATTGTTTTGAGAGTCACTTGGATGAATTACCCTGATCATCCATATGAAAGCAGGTTTCTCGTGCCTGGTACTAGGGTTTTTATTACTCTCTGGTTCTTGTGGGGAGCATTGTCAATCCAAGTTGCATGACTTCCATATATATAGATACATATATACATGTATATGTATCTCTCTATATATTATGTATATGTTTATATATGTGTATATGTGTATGTATATACATTTATATGAGAGACAGAGTATAATTTTAAGTAAATATAAAATAATAGAATTCTTTGAGGCTTGGTATTATTTGTCCCTCATCACTTCTTCTTTTTGAATTGACCTCTGTCCCTCCTCCCCAGTTGGAACTCCCTCCCCATTTTTCAGTTTCCTACTTCTTATTGTTAATCCCAAAGGTAGGAGGACAAAGACCACTGACTCAAATTATCATGGCCAAATTGATTAAAGCAGGTAACATATTAAAGCAAGGTTTTTTTTTTCATGTATATGAGCTGCCTCCCCCAAAAGTGGAGTTCGAGAGGTCAGCATTGGATGTTTGGAAGAAAACGTTTTCAGAGCTCAGGGGTAGGGGGTTTCCAAATGGGGTTTTTAGTGGACAATATAAGTGGGGTTAAGGACAAGAACATAAGCATAACAAGTTAGTCATAATGCCCTCCTGAAACAAACACATGATTACAGTGTGGCCATAAGGTAGTCATGACAACAGGTATTCATAACAACCTTTTGAAACAAAGGAACAAAGGTAGGATTGCAAGATAGTTATTACCAACTTTTTGAAATAAAGGGATGGCTGCCATTTTCTGGAACAGGAAGTACAAAACCATTTGTAATTAAGGTTACAGGTGGGGCATAGCCCAATCCTCGAGAAACAGAGGTTTACTCATAAACAGAAATGAGCCTAGTTTCTCTTTACTATAATATGGCTCTTAAGCCTATGATGGAGGCAGGCTGATTCATAAATATCACATGTATTCTATCATTCCACTTTCAAGCCCCCTACCAAGCACGGTCACTTTACGTTTTCCTGGTTTCTATGGTTACTCAATGCTATATACTCACATTTGTAATTAAGGTTACAGGTGGGGCATAGCCCAATCCTCGAGAAACAGAGGTTTACTCATAAACAGAAATGAGCCTAGTTTCTCTTTACTAT
>LZPO01099885.1:1522429-1532578 GCA_001675575.1 Neotoma lepida
ATGTTGCGTTTGTCTTTCTAGGTCTGAGTTACTTCACCCAATATAATCTTTTCTAGGTCCATCCATTTATCTTCAAATTACATGGTTTCATTTATCCATCTACCTGAATAATATTCCATTGTGTATATTTACCACATTTTCATTATCTGTCAATTGAAGGACATTTGGGTTCTTTCCACTTCCTGGTTATTGTAAGTAGAGAAGCAGCAAACACAGAATATCAAGCCCTTTAAGCATATGCCAATGATATAGCTAAGTCATGCGGTAGATTGATTTTTAGGTTTTTGAGGACTCACTCTAGTGATTTGCGGTTTACACGCACCGATTTCCATTTCCACCAACAGTGAGTAAGTGTTCCTCGTTCCTTACAACCTTGCTAGCTTTGTTACCAGCTGTGGTGAGATGAAATCTCAAGGTTGTTTTAAGTTGCATTTTCCTAGTTGCTAAGAATGATGAATACTTTTTGAGGTATTTCTCAGCTATTTTAATTTCTTCTATTGAAAACCTGTTTATATCCCTAGCCTATTTTTTAATTGGGTAATTTGTTTCCTTGAGTCTGATTTTGTGACATATATATGATATTAATTAATATATATATGATATTAATGCCCTGTCAGATTTATAGCTGGGAAAGAGTCTCTCCCATCCTGAGGGGTTCTTCTTCACTCAGTTGATTATTGCCTTAGTTGTACCGGAGTCTTTTAGTTTTTGTTTTATGAAGATTCAGTTGTTAATCACTGGCCTTAAATCCTAAGAAAATTGACCAGTTGAGAAAATCCTTTCTTACACCTCTATCTTGTAGGATACTGCCTGTATTTTCTTCTAGCAGTTTTAATGTTTCAGATTTCAAAATGAGGTCTTTTTTCCACTTGAAATTAGATCCATATCTGTCACCCTAAAAAATTAGATCAAAGTGGATCAAGGTTTTAATCTGAGACCTTGCTTGACTTTTTTTAAATGTGCATGTATTATATTTAATTATCACAACAATAATGTGGTTTCTTGGCATACAAGTCCTTGCTTTTGTATATGCCAGACTCTAAAATGTAGACTCATTAACATCATCAAATTAAAACTTGTATTTTGAATAGAAAAGTAAATACAGCTTATAAAATTTAGAATCATTGCTCTTTCCTGCTGATTGGAATTGTTTTGAAGTTTAATGTCTGCTGCAACCTTTCCTTTTCTTCATATTATTCATTTGTGTTGCATATTCACGTCTGAAATTTACATTTAAATCTCTCCATTTTTATTCATGACCTATTTCAATATATTATATATTATTTATACTTTTCTATAAATATATCTATTTAAAGACATTTAGAACAGCCAATTTTGGAACAGTAAGTACACACTGGCACATAAAAGTGTCCCTGGATATAAATTGGTTAAGCTATAATTAACCCCCACATAACAATACTTTGTGGCTATTTGAATGAAAAAAATACATCCACATATACTGATATAATCTCACTCGTGCTTATTACATCTACATATACTGATATAATCTCACTCGTGCTTTATAAATGATGAATATGTACATGTGTATGTGCATGTATGTGTCTAAATGTGTTATGGAGTTGGAGAACACTGAAAGGCCACCTAGACTCTATCGAGCTTTAATTAGACAAATTTTATTTAAGCTATACCTGACCACAGCCTGCTTGGTTGGACTTGGGACTATGACCCGGCTAAAAGGGGAGGGAAGCTTTTATAGGGAAAAGCCACAATTCATTCCTGGGGAAGTGCACTTCTGTAGACAGGAGATAACATCGTTTGCATTTTCCTGGAATAACTTAATGGGCTTAAAATTCCCAGAATTGTCTTAACAGCCTCTGGTTGCTGACAGGGCTGGCCTCAGGCCTCTAAGATGGTTACTTTGGTCAAAATGAAGTCCTCAGCTGCTATAAATGATACATGTGTGCATATTTATGTACATTCTGTTGTTGTGTCCGTGTCGCATGTGAGACCCCCGAGCAAGACCACCACAGAGCCGATATCCGATGCAAAACACACAGGAGTTTATTGATTACAAGCAAGCCCAGAGTTGGTCTGAGTCCACCACTGTGACACAGCGGGTAGAGGAGGAGGATGGCCCTGAGCTCTCAGTGTGGTTTCTTAAAGCGAACAACCACAAGCAGGGTGGCACAAGCCTTTGAGTCATATGATTGGGTGAGGGTATGTAACCTTTGAATTTACTGGTTGGGGGTTACAGTTATCAGTTTTGGGCAGGCCTGGACAAGTCCCAAGTTTTGTCCTTGAGCTGCCATGAAGGCTGGCTGGCCTAGCACGTACTGACTATGGGGGCTGACTCAGTGGCCCAGGCTCTGTCCTTTAGCTACCATGCACATACTGATTGTGGGGGTTGACTCAGTGGTCCAGGTCTGTTCTTGACCCATGCACGTACCTCTAAGTTGGTGAGGGGTCCCAGACAGTAAACAATTGACTGAACCTTGAGCAGTCAGAGTACGTGCAGAAAGGGAGCTATTGCAAGGACTATGTCTTTTATTCATGGCTCTCCCAGAAACTGTTTGCTCAAGTCTCAGGAAACTGAAATTGAGGCCTGATCTCTGAGAGAAGACTGAGCAGCCTGTTATGGCATCTGCTTGGGCCTTTCACTGTATATGTTTTTATGTTTACACTTGTATATTATGATATATAAATGTTGCATAAATATATATTTATGTGTTGCAGTAGCCAAGAAAGATACAAAAATAACTGTCTCCATGGTTACACCTTGGAGATAAAACTAAAGAATAAATTTTTACTCATCATCTTATATGATACACAAACAGATATGCACGTAAGTGCACTTATATGCTATATGTACTATATGTATATGACATATAAGCCTTATATTCAAATAATTCATTGTATGACTAAAGAGTATTTACAATGAAGAAAGGCAACAAGACCCAAATCACTTTGCTTATAACATTTTAATTCTGCTTTTCATTTTTATTCCCTAGCTGATCATTTCCTTTATCATCATTTAAATTCATTGCTATCACAACTCAACCAAGGCCCGAGCTTGGGGCCATATGCCCCAACATCTTAGAATTAAGTATAGCAGAGTCTGTAATCACAGTTGGGGAAACTTGGAACAGAGTGAGGCTGTAGCTTTAGACTGATTAACACCCACAGGAACCAACCACCAGCAATTCCTAACAGTTGGGAAATGGAATCCCAGCCCACTCGTGCTCCTTATGAAATCCTCATTGGTTCTTAAGCACTTCAATAAGACAATGCTTTCCTTAGGACTAACAAATTCCTGACTGTTACTAAAATGAGTTTAAAGTTCCTATGACTCTCATCAAATTCATTCTGCTTAAACAAAAAGATGGTTATTTCATCCTAATTATGCTAGCAGCATTACAACAGTAGCCTACAGAGGAAATTCCTGTTTTCCAGACTGTGGACGACTAGTTTATTCTGTACTACTTAGCAGCACCTGTAACTGATAATTTGAGGTATGCTTCAATTTACTTTGTTTTAGCAACTGCAGAATTTAAATGCATGGTTTCTACCCAGCCATTAGTACCTAGGACACAATATCTAAGCATCCAGGTCTCCCAAGGCATATAACTCCTCTAATCCATTCAAAATAGGCCAGATTCCAACTGGGTCAGATGGATATTTTAAGGGCACTTGCTTCCCTGAGTTCCACCTTTGACACCTTCAGTTTGTTCCTAAATCAATAGATAAAACCCAGGTATTCTCAATCCTGCTGAGTAGCTGAGTCATTGTGAAAATCTGTTTTCAAAAAATAAATAGATTGGATTGTTTTTTGTTGAGTTCAATGACCTAAGTTCAATCCTGATGATCTCCAGATCTACACGGTAGATCTCCAGAATCTCCACTGTAGAAGGAGAGAATGACTCCTGCAAGTTATTCTCTGCCTCCACACATGTCTTGTGGAACTTGTGTACACAGAGAGAGACAGACACATAGATATTATCCCCCACACACAAACAAATTAATAGATAAATAGAAAGAAAGAAAGAAAGAAAGAAAGAAAGAAAGAAAGAAAGAAAGAAAGAAAGAAAGAAAGAAAAGAAAAATGTGGATTTTAAGGCAAGATAACAACTTTAAAATTAAAGGCAGAGGTATACTTCAAGTCCAATTTTTCTCTGTTCCCAGAAGAATACCTATGCTTTCAGGTTTTTTTCTTAGTCCAGAACAAGCCTTCTGCCTTTACAAACATCCATCAGATGGTAGTGATTGATCTGCACTTAGAAGCTTTTTAGCACAAAGTGAAGATGTGGCTGCTGGGCCCAAATTCTTCCTCCGAGGTTCTGATGCTAAGGTTCATGCAGTGACATTGATGGACGTGGCTACGCTCATGTACAATTTAGAAAAGGGCTGCTGACTGCCATGAACTACCTAAAGGATGGTGACATATACCATAGAAAAGAATAAAAAGCCCAGATCACAATTAAAAAAAGCAAATGATGTGATTTGAGTTTGATGGTTTGAGTTAAAGCACCTAAGAAAATCTTCCTCTCTTATCTTATGTGTGATTTTTTTAACGTTTGAAGGAATGAATATAATGTTATAATAATTTTTCTTAAAACTCTGTATCCTGGCTGGGCCTTTAAGGCAATGGTAGAACATTTGTCTAATGTGTTCAATACCTAGCATCACAAAAAGTATGCAGCATGTATATAAAAATGATTTCAATGAGTAAGGAAGAGTTGAGTCTTCATTAATTGTAGGTGACTATTAATACCATCTCAAAGAGTTACTAGCTAAAGAACTAAGCCTTTGTTAACTAATTATACACATACTTCATGTTCTTACAAGTTGTAAACCTAATGTTGGAGAAGAGTCTGCCAGGCAGAATTATGAATTTTTACACTTCTGTAGCCATAGTGCTCAAAGGTTCCAAAAGTGTTAAACATAATATTTTACATTTGACTATATGTCACAATTTCTTTTCCCATTCAAAAGAGTTTTACCACAACTGCCTGCATTCAGTTTTACCTTTACTTGCTTTAGAAACTCTCATTAAGGTGAATAATTACTTCTTGAATGTTGAGAAGAATATGCTACTAGAAGTGGTTTGTGTTTCATAATTTTCTGGCTTCAGAGGATTTTTCTTTTTAACTTGTTATCTTGTCTGTTTATTTGCATGTAAGTGAGTATAAAGTTAACCCTCACAGGGAAAAAAAACCTGTGAAGTATTTCCTTATAGATTTAATCTCTTAAGATTTTTACAGTAACACTAATGGTGTCCCAGATTTCCTTGAATCTAAATTAGGAGGATTTACTGTTCATAAATTTTTATTTAGAGGCAACTATTGTTTCCAAATAACTTTACAGTCTGGTGAAGAGGCAAAGAAATAAAATAAAGATGTAATAAACTTGAATGAATGGATTGAATTTAGAAGGTACACTGAGGATATAGTAAAGGCTTGCAAATTTAGTCAGCTTTGCCTTACCACAATGAAATACCTGCAACAGGCTACTTAGGAGGTAAAATAAGCCTTGTCTAGCTCATACTGTTAGAGGTTCAAGGTTATGAAACTGATATTAGCTTAGTTCTCAACTAGGCCTCAGTCCTCAACATGGCAGATAACAGCCTGGACAGCAAAACAGAACCACGCAAGTGACTACAAAGCAAGAACAGAAGCAGAGCTAAAAATCTCATAACCTACATTGAGACTTTCTCCCATGTCCCATCACCCAAAACTACAACCACCTCCTAATACTGGTACCCTGTAGACCATGGCTTCAATCACAGTATATTTCAGGGAGGTCACCTAAGCCATACTGTTGTTCGAATCTTAGATGGTCTTTTAATAAAAATCCCAGAGTGAAAGCTGAAAGATCAGAGAAACAGAACAGCCAGCCACTAGTTCTTACCTCTACGAAATCCTCAGCCTAAAGAGAGTGAGTTCCTGTTTTCTCACGCCTTATATGCCTTTCTCTGCCCTACCGTGTTGCTTCCTGGGATTAAAGACCTGTGTGCTTCCCAAGCAAAGGCATGAGATCTCAAGTGCTGAGATTAAAGTTGTGTGCCACCACCACCTGGCTCTGTTTTTAATCTAGTGGCTGGCTCTGTCCTCTGATCCTCAGGCAAGTTTATTAGGGTACACGATATATCACCATACCATACCTAAACCTTGCAGCTCTTTGGTCACTTGGGAAGATAGTGAAGAAAGGTAACAAATATACAACAGATTAAATATAAAATCTAAATTCTAACTAGTACTAACAATTTCTTATTATTATTTATTGAACTATTACTCAGTGCTAATTTATTGTACACCTAGCACTTCATATAAGAATTAGTTTATCTAATTTTTATTAAAAACTTGTATTCAAATGTTTAACACCTAGCTTTGCAAAAGAAAAGTGGTTAATTGTCATAACTTTTTTTTATTATTAAAAAGATCTTCCACTCCTTTTACGTACCAACCTCGGATCCCCCTCTCCTCCCTCCTCCAGCCCCACCAGCTCATAACTTGATTAATGTAAAGAGACAGGAAAGATAAGACTTCTTTCTTTGAAAAAGGGGCCAAAATTTCAACTTTATGTTTTAAGAGTTCAAATTACAAATTGGTGTTGAGGTATCAAACCACTCTTGGGACATGCTTTTTGCAGCCTACACAACATGTTTCAAGAAAATATAGATGTGAATTTTTTAATAGATGAAACTGTTAACTGGAGTCACAATGCAAATTTGTATTACCCCAACTTGACATTTAAGATTTTACTCTCTTATTCAAAATTACAAGTTCATCTTCACACTTCTATATACATATATACTTAAATAGCTTATTTAAGTAACATATATACAAATATTTAAATACTTAGTGTTTTCAATGTGTTTATATGTACATATATACTTAAATATTTTACATATAAACACATAGAAAATAAATTAGCACAGTATTTAAAGATTATTTCATTGTTCATGCTGAAGAATTAAAATAGGAATCACTATAGGAAATACTACAACATTTATGAAGTAACTACAGACATTACTTTTTCAATGTTTTGACAAGTTTTCAGAAGTTCCTTTTTTCTCTAATGATTCAGGTCTTGCTTTCCTTGAACAGGCACAGCCAGAGGGATTCCCTTATGTAATACTCATCCATATGTCTCTGACAACCAATTAATTGCTCATTAATGCATCAATCTAGGTGTTAATTGGTTGATAGACAGATTTTTTTTAACAAAGAGATTTTGAATATGTCCCAGTGGCCCTACTTACTCTCCAATGTGAGGATCACAGTGTAGTCAATGTCAAATTTCTCATCTCAAATACTGTGATGACTTTTTTCATTCATATTCTATTGTGATTACTTTGTTTATACTTTATGCTATTTTGCATTTTGTTTTACATAGAATAGTTAATATCATATTTCACAAAGAGGATATTTGAAAGAACAATGACTAAAAGAATCATTTAGTTTATATTCAAAATATATAAAACTACATGTTCTCTAAAAGATTATAATAAAGCTGTTAACTGAAAAAGGGATGGTTGAAAATTCAGATTAGATGGCTAGTGATTTTCATACATGTTTAGGTAGTTTTCATATCTTTAACACATAGAAAAATTTTAAAACATATTTTGCAAATTCTAACTAAATGTTATTATAGTTGAATTTCACAAGTTTTTATTTTGTTTTGTTTTTTGAAACAGGACCTCACTCTGTAGCCATGGCTTCCCTAGAACAGTTATGTAGACCAGGCTGTTTTCCATCTCATAGAGATCTGCCTGCTTCTGCCTCCCAAATGCTGGGATCAAAGGTGTGCACCACACCCAATTCTTTACCAATATCTTAATACTCAAATGAAATGGCTTTTTTTTCTTAAACTCTTTTACTAGTTCATTGTCATTAGATAAATAAATGTTTTAGTTTTCTTTCCAAAATTCCAAGTGTTTAGAGTTTAACTTAGTAGTTTATTTTCTTCAAAAGACCCAATAGCATTTTCAAAGAATTCTAGATGTTTTTAACTTCTATTAACCCAAATAGACAAAAAAGACAAGTGAATCCTATACTACTTTTTGAAGTTATAACATGCATATAATGAGTAACTGATATTTTATAATATATTTTAACTATATCAGAGATTCTTTTTTTCTTATCTTTTTTCTTGGGGGAGGGGCACAATCTCATCATGCAGCCCTATAGCCCTGGCTAGTCTGGAACTCGATATATAGACTGGGCAGGCTTGAACTCCCAGAGATTTGCCTGCTTTTGCCTCCAGAATTCTGGGATTAAAGCCTTGAGCCACAACACCTAGTTTGTCTCTCTTTTTTCAAACCCACTCTTCTCTTTGTACTGTAAATGTAAATAATAGCTTCTTTCTTTTAATACATTTTAGTAATTTAAAAAAAGTAATAAACCTATAATTACATAATTTCCCACCTCCTTCTCTTCTTTCCTACTTTTCTCATATCCCCTCTCTCTTCCTTAAACATTGTATACACTAATAAACTTCTAAATACAACCTCCTGAATCTGCCCAATGTTACCTGAATATATGCGGGTAATGCTAACCACTTTGTAGTGGATACCCAACCAATGGTATCTTCCCCGAGGAAGACAAATTCTCCCTCTCTCAAAAAGCTGTTCATTGTTTATACCCCTTCATCTAGTGGTGGAGCCTTATGAGATTTCTCTCATCTATGTTGAGACATCATCAATTGTTAGGTTGTTCAAGTCTTATTTAGGCAGCCATGTTGTTGAGATTTCATGGGGTAGCTTCCATGTTATAGCTAGATGGCACAATTCTTTGAGAATTTCACACATGTATACCGTATGTTTTGATTATATTCACCCTCTACTCATCACCTCAATTCCTCCGTGATCCTTCCTCTACCTTCTACCTCCTCCCAAATTTGTTTTCTCTTCTTTTTTTTTTATAGCCCACTGAGTCCCGTTTACTGTGTACACATACTCAGGGGTGTAGGGCCACCCACTAGAAGATGAATGACCTACAAAAGACGAGGCCCTTAAAGTAAACTGAGTGTCCCTTCCCCAGAAGCCATCTACTTAACATAGCTCTTCAAAACGAGGCCTTGGGATCCCTTCCCCTATCCATGCTGGAATTTTGCTTAGCTTGTTCATGGGTAGCTCTTGGGAAGGCAGTCACAGATGCTGAGTTTATGAGTGCAATTGCCCTGTCATGGGCAAAAAATACTGTTTCACTGGGGTTGTCCCCAATCTTGGCTCTTTCCAATCATTCCATCTCCCCTTTTGCAATGTTCCCTGAGCTTGAGGAAGGGATATGATATAGCTGGCCTATTTATAGCCCGCACTCCGCAGACACTCATTCTCTACACTTTCATCAATTGTGCATTAATTACGATTCTTGTTCTTCTCCTCCTCACCTCACTACCTACCCAACTTCATATTTTGTCTCCCCCTCATTTTCAGTAAATAAAAGGAACAAAAAACAAACAAATAAAAAAAAACCCTCAAGATCATACACATACAACCAACAAAAATAAAAATCAAATCAAATAAGTAAAAGATCTATAGGGGGGAAAAGCCAAAAACAAAGCAAAATGAAACAAAAAGTCCTCAAAAATACCATTGAGCTCATTTTGTGTAGGCCAACCACTCCTGGGCATGGGGACTCCATTGCAAAAAACTGATTTTTCCTTTGCCAGCTGGTATGAGTCACAAATAGCTTCTTGGTTAAGGGTGGAACTCCGTGTTTACTTACCCTTCTGAGTGCTAGGATCCCATCTAGTTTGAACCTCTGTGTAGGTCTTGTGTGTCCTGCCACAGTTGGAGTTAATATGTGCATCAGTTCTGTTGTATCTGGAAGACACTGTTTCCTTGGCATTATCCATAACATCTGGCTCTCAAAAGTCTTTCCTCCTCCTCTTCTGCATAGATCCTTGAGTCGTGTGGAGAGGGGGTTGATAAAGACAATGATGTGTTATTATATGTCAGTGGCTTTAGCAGTCATATCAAATATATTTCCAGTAGAAACAGTCCTGGAGAGGGGATGGTAAAGCATATGAAGGATGTAGAAAGATGGAGTAAAAGAAAGAAAATAAAAACACAACTATGCAAACAAAATATTTGTTTCAGTCACATGCTCTCAGTGGAAGTCAAACTGTAGAGCGAATCTTAAACGGTCTTATTAATTGAAAACACCAGGCCAGGTATTGAGGTAAATT
>LZPO01099885.1:1535197-1550326 GCA_001675575.1 Neotoma lepida
TAAGGGTATTCTCAAATGATAACCTTTATTTGATGCTGACAAGTCTCATACTCTACTTTACAATCACCTTTATTGAGCACATCTTGAGGGTAATAAACCATCAGGGTAAGTCTTATAAACCTTACGTAAGACAGGTGTCACTTAAAAGCATGTTAGGAAAAAAAAACTTGTCAATAACTCACAGAAGAGTAACCAGTCTGTCTGGAAACTTATTTGTGTGTGTTTTAATGAGACGTTTGCCTCAGCATAAAGGCCAGAAGCAAAGGTAATATTGTGAGCAGGGCAGCAAAGTGATAAAATCTCTGATTGAAATCCCAAAAGGAAGAAAAGACTTTTGAAGAAAGTTGAAGCTTCTCAGGAAGTCATATGCTTGGATACAATAAAATACTTTGAAGCATGGGGGAGGGGAGGACAGCTACTGAACCTGAAGTTCTGGGATCAGGAAAGAAGAGTGAAAGGCAGAACTCAAGGGTTTCTTTCAAGTGATTTTAAAGACACCACTATTTGAATGGACTGAGATGACAGGTTGAAAAAGGAAATGATGTGTCTTTCTTAAGAATGAAAAGAATTGAAATATCTTTGGTCATAGAGTGATAATGAAAATAACCCGGAATTCTTACAGTACTGAAAATACTTATGCGTGCTACCAACTTCTGAAACTTTTCCTGATTAATTCACCACAGAAAATTCCCTCCCATTTGGAACTTCAGTGGTTCAAACTACTATTATAATTCATCCAAACGGTTACCACATTTTTTTTCTATGGAATGTAGACAAAGGAAACAAAGAGTAAAACACTTCATGGGGGTTTAGAATCAGAAGCTATCAGACACATTTTACTAAGCCTCATGAAGGGGTAACTGAAACACCCGCAGTTCTTACTGTGGAGTTTCAGTATAATGGGGAGAAACGAGAGCCCTTTAGGCAGGAAAGAAGAAAACAGAAAACAGTGAGTTCATCGACTTCCCAATTACATTTTAAATAATAAATAACATGCATGAGCTATCACTATGTCCTGCACTAACCATGTTTTTGTTTTGTTTTGTTTTGTTTTTTTGGTTTTTCGAGACAGGGTTTCTCTGTGTAGCTTTGCGCCGTTCCTGGAACTCACTCGGTAGCCCAGGCTGGCCTCGAACTCACGGAGATCCGCCTGCCTCTGCCTCCCGAGTGCTGGGATTAAAGGCGTGCGCCACCACCGCCCGGCTCTAACCATGTTTTATAAACTTATAACCCCCCCTAAAAGACTATTTAATTAACCTCAAAAGCCAATAAACCTAAGAACTATGAATTATATTTATTAAAACATACGAAATTCAGGCTTTGTGCACATATATGAGCTATCCATTTGATCTTTGAATGTTAGGACACTCAGGTAAACACAAAATGTGACGAAGTGGAACTTTCCCTTTAACCCAAACTGTTCTCCTAAAAAGAGAACAAAGACCTTTGTAAATCACACATGGATGCAAAGACACACACACACACACACACACACACACACACACGCACACACACACATGACAGAGTCTTTTTACATTGCTACCTTTAAATAAACTAATGTCTAAGTAAATGCATTGTAGTGTTTCTCTAATCAAAGCTGGAAGCTTTTGTTTCAATTTTCCTATTTTGTGCATAGATACTTTGGGAAATTATAGGGGGATAGGCATAGCTCTTGTCTAAATCCCCAAGTAGGTTAAACAGTACATAGTCATAATTTAGCTGCCACTATAAAAATTCTAAGGTAAGAAGAAAAAAATGATTGCATAGGTACTGATAGGGACAGACTATGATAATTATACAAGGATATCCCCAAATATACTATCTCCAATAAGTTAAGAGTGAACTTATTTACTATTCCAGTAGAGAGCTGTCCCAGACTAAGTAAGAAATTCTGTTCCATCAAGTTATTCATGGACCTAGCTTCCTTATAGTTTGCTGCTTTTATCATTTGTCATCACATAGGTGCATCAACCAGTTCATGGACACATCTGTCTGTAGGAAAGTAATGAGACTTCATCATAAAGCAAATCACCAGGAAACCACTCACATTTCTTCTTCATTCTATCTCATTAGCATTTTTCAGTTGCATTGCCAACTCTAATAGAAGCTAAGAAATGTAACCTGTAATTGAGTATCCACGTATTTAACAAGTACTTTAGTGACTGTATTAGTGACAGCTATAAGAAAGTAGTAAACACTGGGACATGCTTAGTTGTCTCTGCCTTAGTAGTTATCAGACTGTGTTTGGAGAAAACAACATAAGCAGAAAAAACAAAACAAATAATTTTAAAAAGAGAGAAAGCAATGTGTGGACGGGGTCCACAGTAGAGTATTACAACCCCTGTGAATCTATGTATAACAAAGGTAAGAATTATTTACATTTGCACAAGCTGATGGAGCTATTTCAGTATCCATCACATCAGCACTAATATCCCCTTTGCCACCTTCTTTCAGTTTTCTCTTTTCCATATTCCTGTCCATTCATTTCTTATTTTTTTCCTTCAATTGCTTGTGATGCTGAGTTCTAAGTACTTTGCTGATTGCTGACTCCAGATAAATGTTCTCTCTGTGCATTTCTAGTGGCTAGTTTAAATATAGTTGGACGTTGAAGAGTAATAATTGACCTTAAATGCACAAGACTCTGGGAGGATAGGAATGTATCACAGGGGATGAAGGAATCAAGGAAGGATATAGAACAGTGGCTACACAATTACGAGAGCAAAAATACAGTACCTATTTTTAACAAGATGCAATAACAAAATTCACAGCAGCACAACATCACAAAGCCTCTGCAGTAATAATATCCAAATGTCTGCAACAGGAAGCTGTGCATCTTATGCATAACTGGAAACAATTTTAAAATGGTAAAAATTATAAGCAGTTCTGATGTCTTCATCAGCAAGCAATGATATCATGACTTCTATCCACTATTCAACTCAGGAACAAATTTATTCTTGCTTCCACCTCTCAGACATTGTTAAAAGTTCCTCAATACCCATTTGAGCAAATCTGTTTCCAGTCCATTGAATCAATCTCACCACAATGCTACCCCCCCTTTACCAATCCCTGTCTTATATCCATCTTCTCAACACTCATGAACAACATCCTCAGTAACAAGCCATCAGGTGACACTAGGTGGCAAATATTTTTGTGTCCCTTTCTTCACCAATCATTATTCTAGACACCTTGAGCTTTGATTTGACACAGAAAGAACACAGCCTTGAAGAACAAAACTATGGTTCTTTCCAGGAACCATTGAACCACTCCAACATAATGTGGTCATCATATTCCCATTTTCCTGCCTTCTTTCTTTCAAGTTCATAAAATTCTGTCTCTGTTCTGGAGCACTTGGCTCTGGCCTCTCTTTATTCCATCAGTGTAGAAAGTAATCCCAATAGTTTACTCAGATTTTAGAGCGCAATTCTCTGATCTTGAGTAGAGTAATTTGGTTATCATCATGTAAGACCATCACTTATAGAAAGGCTTCCATCTCATAATAATAGCAATTCTAGCAACAATTACGATCAGTTAATGAGCACTCTTGTGGGTACTATGAACATATATTGACTTGGTTAATTCTAATTTATTTGTCACTTAAATCCTTTTACAATCTACTGCCTGGCCACGCATGGCTTTGTTCTTACAGAAATGGCTGGCAAGATAGTTTGCTGCAGAAATGTCACACAAGAACTGGATTTGTTTAGCAAGTTTTAAAATGTATGCCCTGTTCTTCTCTTGTGATTTTGTTCCCTTGAAATGTGAGTGGATGTCAGGTCTTGCAGGAATAACCTTTTCAAGTGTGATTGTAACACACCCAGTCCTTCCCATTGCTTTTGCGTTCTTTCAATGTTCTCAGATAGTGCTTTGATTTCAGAAGAACTATCTCCAGGTTGATGCTGGCAACTCTTTGCTGCTGTAGGTCCTAGTTCTTTCTAGAGTAGGGTAGGGGCAGACAGGGAATACAGAGAAAGACACAGAGAGGTGGCAGAAATGAATTTCTCTTCTTTTCATTTTATGTTTTTGAGTAAAGGCTTTCAGCTTTCTGGAAAAAACAGCTATTCTGTGTAACTAATGACAACAGATAAATATGTTTTGTAAAGCACTTTGCTTTTATCTTAAGTGGGTAGTCTTTAGCAATACATTTAACTTTACCATGATCATAGTTATTTTAATATACATGATTAATGATGCAATAAAATTAAGATCCCCCTACTACTCAACATCTTATTTAAGAAAAATGCTCACTATTTCCTAATTGGAGCAAGTAAGATCTCTGGATGCTGATACTTTTTAATTAGGGAAGAAATTTTCTTTTAATTAGAAAAGGAGGGGTGTTTTGTGTGTTTAGTTGTTTGGTTGGTGTGTTTATTTTTTTGTTTTTCATTATTTCTCAATAAGTTTGAGAGTGTCCTCTAGTGGAGAGAAACTCTGGTCTCAGCAGTTTTAGAAATGACTAAATGATATCTAATTAGATGCTTGCATTAAATAAGAAATGTCCCTACTTAGCTGATTGGAATATGCTAGTTAAAGGGAAAATGTATTCTTTTCCCTTTAAGACATGCTCACAACATGGCCTAGTTGAAAACCTGCACTGTGACAAGCATTGTTCTCATTTTAGATAGCAAATGATTTTTTATGATCAATTTCCTTGCTTCCTTCAGAACCTAGTGAGATTGAGCTGACGGTGCACCTTTCTGCCAAAGAGGCAGCAGAAGCATTTAGTGCAATTTACTGTAGCTTTTACAGATATCAACTGGCAGCAGCAAGAATACCATTACCTTCACTTCTCCAGCTCTGGCTGACTGATGCAGCTGATGTGCAGGAGTGTCGGTGCCACAGTTTAGATATATCTCTTGTTATCTGAAAGAAATTAAGTAGAGAAGAAAATTAAATAAATGTGTGTCTTTCCTTTGTAACTTCTGGAATTCAAACCCTAATTTCCTACATTTGTAGTTAAGCATTAGTATAGGGATGAGATGCAGAGGTGGGTTCTTTTTCAATAAATAAATGGAAGAGGATGAGGAAGAGCTGTGATGCTAGGCTCTCTGTGTCAGTTCGAATTGCCTTATCAGAAATTGCATGTTACAGCAATTTAGAAATACAAAGAAAAAGGGGATATTAGCTCCTGATAACAAAATGAAAAATTAGACTTAAACCAAGCATGAATATTTTTTAATGCTTGTTCTTCTATTCTGAAAAAGATATTATAATAATGATGATGATGAATGGTATTGGTTACATCCTGATAGATATATATTATGTGCATATGAATGTTGCTTATTTTTATTATGTGCAAGCTCCAGTCATAGCATTCTTGTTAGCAGATGTTTTTAGAAAAACATACAATCATGACTCTCATGCAGTGTAAGAGGAGTGAATTTTAGAAAAAAATTATGCATATAATATGAGAATATGAGAAAGCCAAACAGATGATGCCTTGACAAGGTCAAAGGAGAAGTCAGAACAGCTGGTGTCTATGAAACAATAATGTTGAGCTAAACTGTAAATGGAGATAACATAATTTTTCCCTAGATTTCAGAGAGGAGGTGGAAGAAACAAATCAGTTCAATCATTATCACACTGGGGGGTGGGGATATGCACATCTATCAGTTACCTGAATTCAACACCAGGATCCAATAACCCTGAAAGATGTGCCATAGACTGACAAGTCATGTCCCATTACAAACTGTTTCTGCTTACATTCTTTTGAAAACAGTCTCTAATACTATGGCTTGCTTTAAGGTCAGTGCCCCATTTGGACATCTTGCTTCCCTACACCACCTACTACTCTATATGCCATCGTCATTCTTCCTCCTCTTGCCAACTTCTCTGTCCCTAGTTCCTGCTTATGGGCTCAAATGTTTCTCTTCCTTTCTCTCTTCCTTTCTTTTTTTCAGGAGATGAGGGTTGATAGGGGTGTTTCTGACTCCCCATCCTAATTTATACAAGCGTTAAGATAAAAACAAATTGTTCTACTCTTAACAGATAAGTTTAACCACTTGGATATAATGACCCAAAATGCTTGTTAAAAGTTCAAGTTCTCTAGAATGTTCTCAACTTGTCAAATCAAAATTCTGTCAGATAGTGTCTTAGTTTCTTTTCTGTGGCTGAGGCAAAACACCATGTGCAAGGCAACTTATAAAAGAAAGCATTTAATTGGGAGATTGCTTCCAGGTTCAGAAGGTGAAGCCATGACCATTACGGCAGAAAGTATGGCGGCAGGGAGGCAGGGATGGTGCTGGAGCAGTAGCTGACAGCTCACATCTTATCCATAAGCAGGAAGCAGAAAGAGAAAGGGGGATAGAGACAGAGACAGAGATGGGGAGAGACTGGGCCTCGTGTGAGCTTTTGAAACCTCCAAGCTCATCTCCAGTGACATATCTCCTCCAACAAGGTCACACCTTCTATTCCTCCTCCAAAACAATTCCACCAACTATAGACCAAGTGTTCAAATATTTTAGCCCATGAGGGCCATTCTCATTAAACCATCACAGGTAGAAACATCTTTTAACAAATTTTAAGTATACTGTCTTAAGAAAAATAAAAAGAAAGGAAGGAAGGAAGGAAGGAAGGAAGGAAGGAAGGAAGGAAGGAAGGAAAGAAGGAAGGAAGGAAGGAAGGAAGGAAGGAAGGAAGGAAGGAAGGAAGGAAGGAAGGAAGGAAGAAAACTTTAAAACCATATTTCTCTCATCTATATGGCTGTATAAAATTCAAAAGTGATATGAAATTAGAAGTTTATAGAAAGAAACAAAATAAGTGGTAGCATTGGGGATTATAAAAATAATAACATTCCCTGAAGCTTCTTCTCCCACCTGGCATATGAACCTCTTTCTTCAGTACTGACAATGAAACACAAGGCCACAGATGTACTTGGCAAACATTCTACCATTGGCCTATACGCCATGCAAGGAATAGCCATCAGAGGCACTAACTAAACTGTCCTTTCTTTGTTTTCCTTTTAACAAAAAATATTCCCAGGTATATGCTAGATAACAAACACATTATAGAAAAATTCCCAATCATTCTACTGTTGTAGTTATCTTTGTGGTTTGGCATTCTGATGAAAATTGTCTGGATATGCTTTTAAATCTATCGAGCTTGAAATCGCTGTGCTTTCTTTCCTCCATTTTTAAGAAATGATTTTCCCATAATGCTTTAAGAAATAACATATTTCTTTCTAAATCGTATAGTTGTTATATAATAATATTTAACTCACTAATTTCACATTCATTTGATTGTGTCATTTGAAACTAAGTTAATTTCCAGATGATAATTCCTGATTATATCATTTGAAACTAAATTTCCAGATTATTATTTAACTGATAACTCATTGTGTAGAGGTAAATCTAATACAATTTCTAAACACTTTCCAAATCATGAAATTGAGCTTAAATTTTCAAAACTTATGAGGGTACCGGGGTGGCTCAGTGTTTTAGAGCACTTGCAGGTCATCCAGAGGACTTGGTTTCAATTCTCATCACCCATATGGTGGCTCAAAATAATCTATATCTCCAGTTCCAAGAGATCTGACAACAATTTCTAGCCTCTGAGAACACCAGGTACATGCATGGTGTGCATATATACGTAATATATATATATATATATATTATATATAATAAATTTAATTTTTTTCCAAACTAACAAACTTACTCTTTTAAGGGAAAAAACTTTTTTTGCACTAAATTGCCTTTGCTCATTGTTTCTTTCTACAGGCTTACAGTATAGTGAGGTGTATCCTTGCAAAATTTCATACTAGACTCACAGAGATCTGCCTGCCTCTGCCTCTGGGGTGCTGGGATTAAAGGCATGCGCCACCACGCCCAACTCACTTACATTTCTTAATGTTAGTTTTTCTCCATCTAAAGTCTATACAAATATATTGAGACAGTAGATATTTTGTTGTCTAGGCATTATCACATGGACTCAGTTTATTCTACAATTTAGAATCCATCTCTTGTACTTGATTTTTGTTGCTGTTGTTTAGAATGACTTGAACACCACACAGTGTCTCATTATGGAATACTAATCCAAAAGAATTTTTTGTTAGAAGAGGAACTTCTAAAACCTAATTAGTAAATGGTTGCTATGTATGTGTTTCATTTGGATATTTAAAGATCTAATACTTCAGATAATAAATATATGGTTTCTTTTTATTTCTAAATAAAGTATCCAATCACATTATGCTTGGTTTTAGGGTTTTGCTGTTGTTGTTTGTTTATTTTTTTGTTCAAGATAGGATTTCAAAGAACAGGCTATCATCTAACTTGCTATGTAGACAAAGATGACACTGAAATTCTAATCTTCTTTCCTCCATCTCCCAAATACAGTTTATCCTAATTTTTTCTTATTGTTTGAAAATTTCGTAATACAGATAATGCTTTGATCAAATGCACCCCCAATCTCTCCCTTCCAATTTCCCTGCATTTTCCATCCATTTTTTACAAGTTTCATATGCTTTCTTTTTAAACCCATTGGGCCACCCTATAAATACTATAGTTATGAATAATCTCAAGAGCATTAATTATAGTACAGTGTAGAAAAATAAATAATATTTAGCATCCATTACTTCTGATTTAGTCAACTAATTCTGTTTCTATAGAAACACAATTTAACTCTCAATTACTGTGCTTATCAGCCTGCTTTTAGAATTTATGACCATTTGGTAATAAATTATTGTTTACTGATGAGGACTCACCTTAACATGTTGTTGAAGCAACCATCTGAATTAGGAGGCTCTACCTTTGCAATGTGAAGCCTACTTTATAAGATAGATTGGACCTTTTGAGATCTGTGGACATATAGCCTTTAAATAATGACGTAATAAAACTTTACAAACGAAAAACAAGAAGCTGGGTGTGGTGGTGCATGTCTATAGTCCCAACACTTGGGAAGCTGAGAAAGGAGAAACAGGAGTTCCAGGACAGCTTGTGTTACATACTGAGTTCTAGGCTAGCCTGAGGTACACAGCAAATGCTTTCTCAAAGAATGAAAAAGGAATTGAGATCAAGTGGAAATTTAAAAGTTATTAAGCTTATTAGTAATTTGTCATTGTTTATTGTGTTTCTAATGTATTCAAGACACTGGAATACATTTTGCTAATACAAAGGTAAATAAAGCTATAATCCCTACAGTAAGGAATGGATTACTCTAGTTGTTGGGTAGACATACAAACCATCCAAATAGTTCAGTGTGTATTATATAAAACAAATATATTCTAAGAGGTATGGTGGAAGAAGGACAAGTGACTGAGGATTTTTCTGAAAGGTAGGGCAATATATTGGGATTCAAGATGTGAGCAATGTACTAAATGGAAATGAAAAGAATCCCACAATTATGTATGCTGTTACATAGTGTAAGAGTATGAAATTCATAATGAATGGCTGTTCTTCGAAGTTAGATGTTTAAAACCTGTCAGGTGACTTTATTAGGCCAAGGTGCAAACGCAGTCACATCATCTTTGTTTTCCGAATTATCATTTGTCTGTCTCAATCAATAAATACGTGTAAATATTTGGCATAAATGGGTAGATATGCCGGGCGGTGGTGGCGCACGACTTTAATCCCAGCACTTGGGAGGCAGAGGCAGGTGGGTCTCTGTGAGTTTGAGGCCAGCCTGGGCTACCGAGTGAGTTCCAGGAAAGGCGCCAAATCTACAGAAACCCTGTCTCGAAAAACCAAAAAAAAAAGTGGGTAGATATGCATTGTCTTCTCTGAAGAGAGACTCCACTGGCCTCTGTGGGTCTTCCCTACTAGCAGAGCTATGCACAAGATGAGGACTGGAGCCTTTTGTTCAGCAACACAAGTAGATACACTTCAGAGAAACCACTGAAAACTCTCTTTATAGAACAGCACAGATCAAATTGACTTTCCCAATGGCCTATATTGAGAAACAGATGGTTGTACTGCAAAATCAGTTTATCAATGTCTTCCTCTTTTTCTCTCTCCTTTCCTTTCCTCTCCTCTTCACTCCTCTTCCTTCTGGTCCCCTCCTCTTTTCTCCCCCTCCCTCTCTCACTTTCTCACTCTTTCATTCTCATACAAACATCACTGTGACAGATGGAAATTATACAAATAAAACTATATTTTCTATCATCTATTTTTGTCAAACTTCCTGTTTCTAAATTTCTAAATTTTGAGACTTGTTTATTTGTGTGTGTGTGTGTGTGTGTGTGTGTGTGCTGTCTCTTATACACATCTAGATGTGTATAAGAGACAGGACTAGAAGTGTGTGTGTGTGTGTGTGCTCAAATACATTAAAAATTACTTAGGTTTATGTCTGTGTACCATGTGCTAGCAGTGTCCACAGAGACCAGAAGACAGGGTCAATCCCCATAGAACTGATGTTACAGATGGTTGTGAGCTACCATGTAGGAGCTGGGAATTAAATCCTGGTCCTCTGGAATAACAGTCAATGCTCTTAACCACTGAGCTTTCTTCGTAGCCTCTCAAGCTTCCTATTAAGCTCTGCTTTGAGGTGTTCCCTGGTAACACATTTGTAACAAGCATAACATTATACAGTCATTGCTTCTATGTACTATTTGTCCTTGGAAACAATTATGTATAAACAATCTGATATTTGCAGTGACTGCTTGTTAAGTAATGCCAGAGAACTGTCATCTTAGTCCTTCTTGATCCTTTCTCATCCAACCCTATGTTTGAAAATGCAATGGGAGATCTATTTTACATGACAGATACCATTTTTTTAAGATGCTATTCAAAGCCTTTCCTCAGCTTGCCATTTTTTCTTAAATGAAAGTCTCAACTGTTGAAAATGGCTTCCACAGAATGAACTGAGCTGTTGCTGTTCTGCTCTTTTCAATACTCTGTGCACACCTATGTGTTCCTTTCCATCCCTCTTCCATGTATACTTCTTCCCATATGATAAAGTCATTTTATTTCCTTCAGAGTTGCCTCAGGTACTCTCTTTGATGCTCTTTCTTCTCTGTCATTCATCCTCTTTTATTCTTTCCTTGAATTTTGATACTCTACTCTTTGACCCACACATGCACTATTGTAAATGGGATTCTCCTCCTCTGGTAGCAATGCAGATAAAATTAGTCTTGGGGCTGAAGTTAAAGGTCAAAGATCTTGTAAACCACAATGAGAAAGAAAGCATTGCATCAGTGAAGGGACACGAAGCCTGAAGAGAAAGAAAGTGACAGTTGGGGATCTACAAAGCTCCTTTGTCTGGGGGAGCGGGGGAGGCAGTAATGTTGAAAAGACTATTTCAGGTCACAGTGAGAACTTCAGTTGGTCTCTACTAAGGACTGTTAAGCTCTGTTACTCATGGTACAACCTATGTATATTTAACAAAATTGTACTATAAAGCCAGGCAATCTCAGGAGATTTTTATTTATTACTTACAGGCATTGAGTCTCACCTTAAAATATAAACTTGATCTTTCAAATAGCAGATTGTATAGATTGTTGATATATGTCTTTTAAGTTATATATCTTGATTCTGTTTGGGATTTTGCTGGTGAATTATGGCTACATTGACATGGTAGCAGGCATTACAGCTCCATAAAAATAATTACTAAATCCTTAAATGCACATCCAGGTATAAAAGTGCACACACCTGTAATTCCACTACTAGGAAAGCTGAGGCAGGTTGGTCCAAAGTTTAAAGTGATCCTGATCTACATAGGAAAGCCTTGTCTCAAAAAAAAATTGCAAAAAATACTTCATTTAAAATTAATATTATGTGATACATTCTATAGAAGTGTATACTTGAATGGTAATCAAGAATATCAATATTCAGTTATCCTTTTGTAATATAAATGCTCCCTAAAAGTGAATTCAATATTAAAATATTTAAAAATGTTTGTGTACAAAAAGCAAATAAGCCTTTTTTTTTTTTTCCTTTTTCATTGCGGAGGATCAAACCTAGGACCTGAAACATGCTGCACAAGCACTTTACAGCTAAGCTACAGTGTCAGCCCTTAGACCTTTAAAGACAGGGTCTTACTATATAGTAGCCAAGGCTGGTCAAGAAGGCACAATATAATCTAGGCTGGCCCCAGACTTGCGATCCTCTTGCCTCGACTTCTCAATTCCTGAGATTATAGGAGTATGTCACTTAGCTTGGCAGGAGCTTCGTTTTTGACTCTGAAAAGCTTGTAGCTATTTTATGGACTTGCCTAATCTAGTTTACCAATAGTGAATGACTCTTACATATGGAATCTGAATTTTTAGGAATCTAGGAGAAAATATTTTTTTAAAAAGAGCAAATACAAAAGACTGTGACATCTTAAAATATTAGAACAGGTGTTTGGGGAATTTTTTTTCTTGTACAACTGACAAAATTCAAATAATGATACTTATTTTAGCCAATAAAATGTTTTTGTTTTTGAAGTGTGGAACCACATGCACACAATGCCCTGCTCTTTGAAAGGGGAAAACTGAGTACAGTGCACTTTCCCCTTTGCTTATCCTGTAGAAGATCTAAGCACAATTCTGAGACATTGCCACTACTACTTCTAGCTTGGTTATAAGGCTTCCAGTCCTTAGCAACTACCTTCCTGGCGCTCAGTGAGCACAGAGTCATACAGATTATTATTATAATTTATTGCCACATCTAATTGAGAGAGTTAGCTTACTCTAGATGTCAGCAAACATGTCACTAGGGCACACATTTCAGTTCTCCATTTGGCAACCGTGACTAAGTATTCTCTTACATCCGTGTTACTGGGGTGGGCTCTTACTGGACTCATGCCCTACTCTTATTTTCTGGTTCCATTTGAATCCTGGAAGTTCATATAACTCATTAGACCTAGAATATTTCAGCTGTGTAATGTTGGCTAAAGCCTGAGTAAATAAGTGTTGTAAATGGCAAAGGATAAATTGAGCATTCTGAAGACATTAGATTTATTTGTATGCTTTAGTCAAGAACTGATATTTATCTTACTAAAGTAGCCAACGAACCTATATCTACCATTATACATAAAAATGATCTAAGTGTAGTAAGTAAAATACTGAAAAAAAAACCTTCCTCTCTACCGTACATATTCTTGATTTACCTCGATGAAAATCCCAAATATTTATTACCATGAATTTATTCATTTTAATGCAATTTTCTACCTAATATTATTACTTTGCTTTAAAAATGTTATTCCTTATAGATTCAAAGTCTCTTAGCAGCACTTTCTTGACTCCATGGGCTATAGCTCCCAGACAAAGATTGTTTTGTTTCTCCATGTACCCTTTGATGGAGTGCCTTGAGAAGGACATATTGCCTCTGCAAATTCTTCCCAATAATTCATAAACTCTCAATCTAATCATGAGAAAACATCATGAAGTCTCAATGAGAAAATATCCTATAAGATAACTGATCCTCTTCTAAACCTCATAAGTAACTCTTATTCCATTAAAAAAACATACTGTCAAAAATGATACATTTGATAAACTTGATAAAAATGGAAAATGCTTAACAATTATTCTCTTAGCTATTTCAAATCAATGGAATGATCCAATTATTACCAGTCAATTAATTTTAAATAAATGGGTACAAATGGATTTATGTTGTATTTCCATCATTTCTGTCCACAGGTGACTCAGCCAACCTCACCTGCAGAGCTTTCTTTGGGTACAGTGGAGATGTCAGTCCTTTAATTTACTGGATGAAAGGAGAGAAGTTTATTGAAGACCTGGATGAAAATAGAGTTTGGGAAAGTGACATTAGGTAAAATAATTTTTCTTCTTTTAAACATTTGCAGTTGAGTTAATATTTGCTCTGCTAAGTGGGGAGAGGGTGAGCTAAAACAGAAAAGATTTGTAATCATTTTATCTTTCTATTATCATAACAGAAATACTGTGATACTTTATGTCAAAGAAGCAAAGAATTGTTAAGACTGACTATGGAATTACAAAATGTGAATGCCATTTACAAAAAAATTTAAGAGTAATTCTTTTCTTTTTAAATATTTTTATTAATTCTTTGGGATTTTATAATAGTATGTTTTGATCATAATCACAAACATAGCCACATTCTCCACATAAGAATAATTTCCAAAGGAACATTTCACTAGTAGCACACTAAAACCAAAACAATGGACAATATCAGAGCCCATTCTAACCTTAGAAAAATCATTGTGCTTTTTTATTTATAAAAACATCTTTTAAAATTAATTGAGAGGAAGCAGGCATGGTGGTTAATGTCTATAATCACAGTGCTTGAAAAATCTCAGACAAGAAGGTTGCTGTGAATTAATAGGCCAACCTGGGTCACATGAGTTCAATGCCATCCTGGGCTAGAGTGAGACGCTGGCTAGAGTGAGACACTCTCTCTAAAAATAAATATGAAAGGAACCATTAGCTAGGCACTACATGGACTCAAATGCAACCTTTACATTTTCCTTGATTGTTTTTACATATTTAAGCTACTGAGTAGAATATAAAATGTTTGATGGGGTGATGGAAGACATGCAAATTTTTGTTATCTTTCTTACTCTAACTTTAAGTTATAAATATTTATGAAGAGGAAATAATAATATGAGAACAAACCTTTAAATTTTTAGATATCTATTTTGAGGGCATAATGTTTATACTTCTTTTTTTCAATGTACTTACATATTTATTTACTTATATTTAAGTATCAAAAAGTATTCAATAATGAAACAAATTATATTTGGACATGAAGAGCTAGTTGTAATCATAATGTGAATGATGAAGGACTTACATAATGATAACTAAGTTATATCAAAATACAAATGATGGATATTTTCTAAATATTCTTCCATATAGAGCTTGTATCTTCTGATTGGATATGAGGATTTATGTGATGGTTCTCCTTTTTAAATGTCAAGACTTAAAACTTTAACAAAAAGATAAGAGAAAGTGTTTTTCAGTAAGAAGCAGAAATATATAAAACTGTCAAGGAAGATCATTTCTATTGGGATCTTCTCTCTGGCAACAAACACACAATATATCATTCTGGACTGCTCCAACTGGATTCTGAAAAATCCAAATGGGCAGTTCTCCAATATGGATGAAAATCTTTCTTTGCCATTTTTCATATTTAAAATTTTACTTTTTATCATTTACCAATACTTTTGAGTTTTTAAAATTAAAGAAGTACTGTAAACCTAAACTGTCTAACTTTGACTGTATGAACTTGACAATAAGGTCTAGAA
>LZPO01099885.1:1561999-1572709 GCA_001675575.1 Neotoma lepida
GTGAACCTTAAATTACCTGACTTGAATGAATTTGAAAATTTAATTCTAGAATCTAATGTAAAATGATTCCTCTGGAGGAGGAGTAATGATAGATTCTGCTATTTCTTATCCCCCAAGCCTGCTCATTACATCATGGGTTTTTTAAGTTCAATAAACTATTTGCAAATTTAGAAACAAGGCAAACTTCCCACCGTGGTCCTCAACTGCTTTATGTATTCAATAACAGAGAGTGATCAAAATCATTCAAAAGTGAGAAGACAAAGAGCCTTCTGTTACTCCCATTTGAGAAATAAACCAGCATGTGCTGTGATTACTGTTTGGGCCCCAATAATCTCCCACTCTGAAAACACCAAGATTTCAAATGAAATTTTTCTCAAGAGAGAGACTATTACCAATGACTTTCACCAAAAACAGTTGTTTCTAATGCTTTTAATAATTAGAAAACATATTATACCCTTAAAGAAAGAAAATTAAAATGATCTGATGTTTATCAACGCTTCCCACTTTGTATGCTGTAGTACAATACGGTTTTACATGTGTTCAGTGTTTTATATATTTATTTCCAATTAGTGGAATATTCTTCAAATCATAATACTTTTTATCAGAATCCAATGTTTCTGTAGAAAAGTATAAAACATGGCTCTTATTGGTTATCTAAGCAGTCCAGATGTTCTGTGTTCTTTGGGCATCCCAAAGCATTCCCAATGGAAGAATCAGTTGTTCTAACTGTGACAATATATCCTCTGGTGGACAATTGCTTTCAGGATAAGCATCACATCCTTTAACAAAAAAGAGTAAAATGGCAATACCACCTTCACTTTGACAATTTTCTCTCCAGAGAGGTTTTGTAACATTCCATCTGTGCCTGTCTATTTGTATGACATGTTAAGAAGGAAATTCCTAGTAGAGAGAAAGCAAATACTTTTTCTTCGAAGATATTTTCTTTTAGGCCAGTGCGGTTTGACACCTTGATATACAATAGCCCTGTCTTTGAAGCTGGTCACCTGAGGCCCTTTTGTTCTTTATTTTAACAGTATGCTTATTCTTTGTCTGATTTCTCTTTGGAGAGCTAGAATGAAAAAGCCCACTCTGAATCTTTTATATGTCTATATGTGTGTGCAAATATGTGATGATGTGTATATCCCATGTATACTCCTTATATACTGATATTTCAAATACTGTTTTAGAGTCTAAAGGGGGAAAGTTTTCGGTAACAAATAAATCCCTACCTATACTGGGAACTACATGTTGTACCTTTTGAAAATGAATGCCAACTTTCCCCAAGAGGAATTATAATCTTATTGTTCTGACCTAAATTTGGGAAGCTAGCTTAAGTGGTACATGCCATGAATCCCCAGACAACTCTTTTTTTCTTTTGGGAAGGCACAGGTTATTTACTTTGAAAGTAAATTAAAAAGATAAACAATACATATTAACTAAATAAGACAAGGAGAAAATTGCCTAAAATCATCCAACTTGTAACAAATATATTTTTACATTGCGTGCTGTATCAAGTCATTTTTCAAAAACCTTTACAGACACTCTCGAACTACGCCAATCAGTGATTGATTTTTATCTCTGAAATCTGCCAACAAAGCCACACAAAATATGCCAAGTGTGCTGCTTACTTCTCCAGTGATTATGATACTTCTAGTATTTTTTACACTCATATGAATGTTCTAACACAGTGACACCTCAGCACTCAGTAAATATTAGTGGGCATTTTGTAGTAGACATGTGCTTGCATGTCAAAATCTACAAGATGCAAGCTCCTTTAAGGCAATAATCATGTATTTCTTCCATCACTTTATTACTAGAGTGCAAATGCACTGTATCACTACATTATATAGAAAGTACTTATTAAACAAGCATAAAATAAATGAATGAATGAAAAAATTAAATGTGGGTGGCGTATTTCAGTGGCAGAGCACTTACCTAGCATTGCCAAGGTCTTATTGAAATAGTAGGCGATTCTCAGATTCTAAGTGAATACAAACTTTTAAAATTCTGTACATCTATACAAGATTATATTATCAGCATATTCATGAATGAAGGAAAACTTTTAGCTCGATACTATAAAGTCCATTTTCTCTCTTTCTCAGTGTATATGTGTGTGTGTTTAGGCCAGAGGTTGGCATTGGGTGGCTTTTTCTATTGCTCTCCACTATTTATTTTTGAGATGTTTGAGACCTTTCACTGTACCTGGATCTCACAAAAACAGTGAGAGTAGCTAAGCAGCAGGTAAGCATGGGTCTTCCTGTCCCCCTCCTAAGTGCTGGGATGACATGTGAGTCATTGGACTTTCTTATGTGAGTTCTGTGGATTCAACTTGGGTCCTCATGTCTTCATAGCAAGAACTTTACAAACTCAGCCATCCCCTCAGACCCAGGTTCTCTGCTTTATGCATAATGTATATTATAACCAAGTAATGGTTATAGTTTTCAGCTGTTTGAACATTATGATACATTGAACCAAAAATCACTCACAGAGATACTGGAATTTTAGAATAGAAAGAAATAAAATTCCTATCTGGAAACGGTTTGTGTTCTTAATCATCTACCTAGTTATTCATTTAGTCAACAAATCATCATTGAGTTTCTACAGTATGTCAGACAATTTCAAAGGACTTGAGATAATTACTGAAAATAATTCAAAGAATAGAAAAAAGCAAACAGAAAAACAACCAAAGACTCACCATCATGGAATTTAAAATTCATCAAGTCAGAAAATAAATAATAATATGATTAGTAATAAGAAAATTGAGTATTATATTATGTGGTGTAAAAACTACAGAAAAATATGAGTCCAGAATGCTTTTTTTTACTTAAAATAAGTGGTTGGTAGAAGAATTTCATATGGTGCTATATGAGCAAAGACATAAGAAACAATGAGACTAGCCAGGCATAGTGGCACATGCCTAAAGTCCAGCACTCATTTAGGAGAATCAGGATTGAAACCTGCTTAGGCTACATAGACAGCCTAGAATACACAGTGAGACCCTGCTTCAAAGCATGTGCTTTCATATACACGTACATGCACACACGCATGTGTACACACAAACACAGAGTCAGTCAGAGAGACAGAGACAGAGAAAGATAGAAAATAAAAGAAGGGGAGGAGGAAGTGGAGAGGAGAAGTAGGATGAAAGGAAGAAGAGGAGAGTGACATGAGGAGTGTGGGACAGAAGCATTGTTGGTCAGAAGGGACAGCCAAAAACATATATCCTATGATAAAGCAACTGTGTATGTTTATAATGCAAAACCGTAGACAAAGGAACTCTGTTGATATACAGCACAGTAATCGATGAAACAGCAACAGGAAACATGTTCTAAGTGTGAATCACTTTTCCAGTGAAAGCTTCACTGAAAGAGGAGACTTTAGCCTTCTCCTGCAGGGTTGGTAGGGTTTTAATAAATGAAAGGCAAAGGTTCTAGGTTGCCACAGAATCTAATAAAACTTAAATTCATAGTGGAGGGATGATTGTGCCTGGGGTCACTTAGCTTAAAGGAGTGAATGCCAATACAAACAATTCCAAGTTCATTTGATGGACAATCAACAAAGTACCTGGAGACAATCTCAAGGTAAAGACATATTTGGGGAAGGTTAACTTGAAGGCTTTTCTATAGACTAGATTAAAATAACTGTACATGATGCAAGTTAATTCAAAGGTAATCAAGCAAAAATATGTGTGACCACATGATAATGTGATTTAAAAAGTGTTATTGTTTGAAAGTTTAATGCACTTATTTAATGACTTAATCATTCATACCTCCCATTCCCTTCCTTTACCCGCGTCCTCTCCTACTGGAACCCTTCTTCTTAACAAATCTCCTTTCTACTTTTATGTTTCTCTTCATATGTGACCCACTGAGTTTAATTTAAGTTCTTGCCTGAGAACGGGTGGGAGGTTATTTACCACAGCAAGAACACCTTGTCGGTATCTACACCCCTGAAGAAAACAAAATCTCTCTCCCTTAGCAACCATTCATTGCCAGTAGTTCCTCAAGGAGATATAGGGCCTCGTGGGCCCTTCTGCCATTCATGATGAAATTTAGAGGGGCCCAATATTTGGTAGGTCTTGTGCAGATAGACACAGCTGCAAAGTGTCCACAAGTGCAATGGCAAGGCAATATCTAAAAGATATATCATTTTGTTGTATATCTCCATTTGATTTGTCCTTTTATTTTTAGCTGTTATTTTAGAACAAAACAGCAAACACTCCTCCCAAATTTTAAGGTTAGTATAACAAATATCTATTTCTTTTCTCCACCTATACTCACCAATTATTAGCATTTTGGTACATTGATCTTAAACAATTCCTGAATATAGGACAATGGAGAAAATATACTATGTCTGCAAACAAAAGTTGTTGCTGCATCACAGAAAGTAAATTGCAGACGTTGTGACTAATTCGTAAGTGTGACTCTCTGAAATTACCAAGTGTTTTTATATAGCCAAAGAATATTTACCAAATTTACAAAAATGCAAAATAATAAAAGGCTGCTGTCTCTTACATGGTCAGTCTATAGTCTAGTTGCCGACATTGTCTCAACAGACACTTTTTATACCGCATTTTCAATATGCCTTGCATTTAGATGTCCAGTTTCCCTAGTGTCCATTAATCTAAGATGGTTCCTTATTTTTCTTTGACTTTAATCAATACTGATATTTTCTGAAGAGTAGTAACAAGCTGAGTTGGATTCTTGCAGCTGTCCTTCAATCTAGATTGGCCTGACAACTCCTCATTTTTCAAATTATTATTCATTTCTAGCTACCATCAATGATGTGTGTCTTCTGAGCATATTATACTAGAGACCAGTTTATATCATTCCTGGCAATATTAACTTATGTTGCTTTGGGAAAACAGTGCTTATTTTTCCTTTTAAATAACCAGTAGGAAGATACCTTAAGAATGTGAGTATCCTGCCTCACCAATTGTCTACCTCATAATTTTAACATCTATTGATAATTCTTACCTGAATCAATTGTTACTGTGGTGGAGGAAAATGAGGATTTCTATGTCATTTCTTTTTTATTCACTAGTTAGCATTCTCCTTCTATGGAAAGCTTTCCCATTTTGTTCAATTATAATTTACACAAAGTCATGGATTTGTGTTTCATTCTATCTCTCCTTATTCATTTGCAGCTTCCTTTTAAAGCATAACACTTGAGAATAATCCTTACTTCAAGGAAAAAACAAACAAAAATCATATTCCAAGTGGAGTTTTTAGCAAATTATATCTAGAATGATGCAATTTTACTCCAGTTCCTTCTTCATTTTTATTTTGTGGTGGGTTAAAATATGACAATTAAGTTCCAAGGGCTTCTGGGAACTTAGTTTAACTAAGCCATAATGATTGGGCTCTAACCATTGACTATATGTTCCATCCTTGATTGGCAGTAAGTAAAAGTTCATTTAATGCTTTCTCTGATATCCTTTCCCCAAATGTCAAGATACACTGTATTTGGTCTCACTGATTAAGCTATTCTATTGATAATCTATTTTTAATTTGATTGTGATAATTTTATTTATCTTCCTTTCTTCCAAAAAAAAGGACTTAAAATTATTCTCCTTACATAAGAATATATACCTTCCCAAAACCTTTTCTTGCTATTGTACAAGTAGCAATTTGGTTTCTTAATGTATCATCCTCCTGCCCCACAAAAATGTAACTGCTTCTAAATTGCGCTGATGTATTGTAGAAATTGAGTTGAATATCTTTGTGGGCTGAGCATAATTATCCTCCTGTCAGGAACAAATAATTTACACTGCTTCAGAGTAATAAATATGCATATGAATTTACGTGGATGGATAAATCCTTCTAAACCTTAGCTCTTTATAACACAGCAGTAGTGGGGGAAAGTACATGGTGAATGAAGCTAATGAGTAAACCGGGATCGTTATAGTGTCTATCATATCTTTCCACAAAAAAACTTGCATTTTACAGCCTATATATCAGGGCAGAACATTTCAAAGGATTTCATATAAGAACAGAACAATTTTAGAATGAACTACTTAAGAGTAAGCCACCCAAAGTCTTCCATTACACTTTTAACAAGATTTAAACATCTATATGAATATGAATAGAGAAAAGAAATGCAAAACAGAGACTCAAACTGAGCTCAAAAAACACATGAACTTTTATTTTGCTAAAATTTTACTTCTTCAAAGATTTCTAGCACGAGTTTCCAGACACTAATACCAGGTACAGACCAATAAAATATATATTTTTTACTACACTAGGTACTTGCAGCAAGATTAGTGTAAACGAAGTGCATTTATTATTTGCAGTGTAATCCAATACACTAAGAGATGGCATGTGCTTTATTTTAATTAGCTGTTTCTTTTAAAGGGTTGCTTGCACCAACTGTCTTGATAAGAAAAAAAAATTGTAGTCATTGCTCAAAATGCTTGTAGCAAATCTAGTTTTAAATTGAAGCAATTTATTCAGAAACCAGTCTACTACTGCAGCAATAATCAATGTGTTTCCCTTAGACTGTACTGGAGCTTTCCAAGGACTATTGTTAATTGCCTGTAACTAAATGACTGTTGGTACCCTTAAATGTAACTCTTTGGCACTTGTTCATTTGTTGTGTTTAAGCAAATGCCAGATTCCCTTAGGTTTTTGCTGAGCAATTTTGCTTTACAATTTTCGATATTCAGTCTCAGTCCCATAAAGGAGGTAGAGTCTATCATTTTAACCAAATGATACTTTTTTTTGCCTTTTTGAAAGTCTAGGTTCTCTCTTTCCATTCTCAGAAGCTGAATTGTGCTGAAATGGAATCTTTGTGTTTTCTGATGCTGCCACCTCAGGCAACTTGGACTAAAACTGAAAAGCAGGCTCCTTTCAAAAGGAAAGTGACATTTGCAAGGGCAACACCACTGACAGTCACATAATAATGCAAGGATAAAAGACAGTAAGAGGCCCAGATAATTTCTCTTAACTATGACAAAATTTAGCCCTTCTGATTTTCTCCTGAACTCATGGATAAGACATAAAACATATAGGGCTCATATTAATGAAGTGTTCAGCTTGGATCAGGAGGATACAGACTAAATCTAATGCACCATTTTCCTTGAGAGCATTTCACAAGGTGACAAATTTAAATCAATTTAGTAAATAGGAAGTAATCTGTGTACATTCACAATAGATATGCCTATATAAGATAGACCAACAGAGGAGCAGGCACTGGTGTGTGCCTTGTGAGAAAAGACCAAGTTTCATTCCTGACCTCCTTCTAAGGATGTTATGAGAACACCACGTTTTTACACATAGCATTACAGAGCATCTGAAGAGAAATTGGACGTATGATCAAGATTTTGGATAAAACACCACGTTGCAAATAGTAAGTTTCTTTGGACCAGTTTTCACATGTGTAATAAGTGGCTGCACCTCAAAAGAATTATTATTATTCATTGCTCAGTTTTTAAGTATTTTTTCATGTTTGCATATTAATTGCAAAGCAACATCAACTCTATTATTTCTTTTTTATTACATTTCAGACAATGCTATGATTGTCTAAATATATAGAGTATTTAAGGTATTATGTACAACTTTGATGATTCATGACTTCTATAAAATAAATAGCTCAAATGTTCTCTAGAAATAAAAATAATTTACTTTTGTACATATTCAATTTCTGAAAAAAATTGTTCATGAATTTGAAAGAGAACAATGATAGATATATGGGAGGGCACGGAGGAAGTGAAGGGAGAAATGTTATAAGTATATAATAATCTCAAAAATGAAAGATACAACAATTTTAAAAGTACCAAGAAAAAATAGCTGTTTGAAAGTATGTAGAAACCTAGATTATGAACACCACCTAAAGAAAATGAGTCTTTTTTTAATTGAATTGCTAAGAACATGCTTCAGGCATTATTTTTATTGTCTCTAAAGCTATTTAAGTAGATATGGTACTTATACTATGTTACAAGCTTGGGCCTAGTGCTATGCCTCCAGCTGCAAACGGTGGACTTGGAGGTACTATAGAAAAATCATTCCCTGCCTGGCCACTTATCTACAGCAGAACAGCTGTTGTGACTCCAACACTTCCGTAGAGTGTCTCCCCACACAGGCCTTGGGTCAAAACTTGTAATAGCTTTTCATAAGCAATCAGAATTTAAAAGAATTGAATTATGATTGGCATAAGATAAAATTCATAGAAGTGATCAGATCAAATAATTTTAACAAATGCATACACTTGGGTATCGACCCCAAGACAAGATAAAAAAAAAATATTTCCTTTACCCTGCAAAGTTCCCACTTGCCCCTCTCCAATAAACTTTCCCTTCCTTATGCCACAAAAAAAAATACAGTTTCTGGGTTATATCACTATGCATTGTAATAGACTGTTCCTGTACTTTAGTAGAACTATATGGTAAATATTACTTTGTGTTTGGCTTCCTTTACCCAGTGTAACCCTATGAGTGTTTGCATGGTGTATATCTTTAGTTTCTTCTTTTGCTTGGTGAATAAAATCTATTTATGGGCTGATGCTAGTTTATCCAGCATCTCCTGTTAATGAGATGGGTTGTTTTCAGTTCTAGTTAGTATGGATAAGGCTATTCCAAACATTTTTGCACAAGACTTCCTGAGAGTATCTATTTCTATCTCTTGGATAACTACATAGGAGTGGAATTGATATTGACTTGAAAACTTTATTAGAAAACTTTCCCAATGTAATAGCACAATTATATTCTCTCATCAGCAATGTTTAAGACTGGGAATTTAGTATTCGTTAGCAAGTTTCCAGTCTTTTCTTATGCAAGAAATTTTAGTTGTAAATTATGTGCCTTACTTTAGGGTTTCTATTGCTGTGATAACACATCACAACCAAAAGTAACTTGAGGAGGAAAGGGTTTGACTTACATATCCTAAATCACAGTTTGTAGAAAGAAGTCAGGACAGGAACTCAAGGTAAGGACTTGAAGGCAGGAGCTGATGCAGAGGCCATGGAGGAGTGCTGCTTACTGACTTGCTTCCTGTGGCTGCTCAACCTGCTTTCTTATAGAATACAGGACCACCAATCCAGGGATGTTACCACTCACAGTGGGATGGGCCCTCGCACATCAGAAAATTACCTTCAGGCTTGCCTACAGCCTGATCTTATGGAGGGAATTTCTCAATTGAGTTTCTTTCCTCTCAAATGACATTAGTTTGGGTCCAGTTGACATAAAACTAGCCAGCACAAAGTATAAATAGCAATAATAAAAAAACAAGACCTTAGAAAAAGCCACAATATGGGCTAAGGATGTGTTTCAGTGGTAGAGCATTCGCCTAGCATGAGGTCCTTGGACCACAAAAGTGGTCATGATCAAAATTATTATACAATTTCCAGTATATTTTAAATCAAGATGACCTGATCCATCCTGTGGACATAATTTGTACTTTCATTCAGGTTTCTCCGCATGGTGAAATTCAACTGGTATTCTGAGAGAACTAAGACCCAAAGCACTCCACAGTATTACTTAATCCACTTATTCTTTCTCTTCACACAGTTAGAGGGAAACACTACTCTGAAGAACATTTTATATTTTGCTCCTGGCACTTTTGAAGTAGTCTCTTGTATGATTCCTTACAATGCTTAACAAATAAAGCTACTGTAATTATTTTCCATTATTTCCTATTAATTTACTTTGAAATATTTAACTTCTTATTTTACTTTTTTCTGTCTTAAATTCATAGTGAGATCTTTTTAAATAAAATATTTTCGGCCGGGCGGTGGTGGCGCACACCTTTAATCCCAGCACTTGGGAGGCAGAGACAGGTGGATCTCTGTGAGTTCGAAGCCAGCCTGGGCTACCGAGTGAGTTCCAGGAAAGGCGCCAAAGCTACACAGAGAAACCCTGCTTCAAAAAAACCAAACTCCCATTTAATTTTACTAAATACAAAAATACACTTGATTAAATAGTAGTTACATGTATTTACTTTATTAAACTGTTACATTAGGAATAAAGAACTACATAATGAGAAATGTGACTGATATTATTTTTCTTAATTGTTGCAGGAAAGATGTTATCACATACAAGCATGCACACATACACATGCACACACACAAACACCTTCTCTCTATGTGTGTCATACATACATACATACATACACACACACACACACACACACACATTCTTGTGAGAAAATGATGACCATGCTTTCCAAATTATTTTCTCTGCACTGTCTCATTCCTGTTATTATTTCACCCCATTTATGAGAATTGAGGAGGGAACTTGTTACCTAACAATATGTATTATTGCAAGTCATAACTATTTCAACGTTCTTAATCTAAGCTGTTATTGACTGTGCTATAAATTATATAGCCCACTCCTCCACAGTTTCCCAATTACAGAATCTAAAACATTATTTTAGTGTTTTAATTTAAGGAATGACTGTATGTTATGTGACCCTATTCCTGAGGAGATGTGAACAAAAGTTCACTCCAGGTAGGAAACTGATGACAGACCGAAATACAGATACCACCACGGATTAATGTGGTGAACCGATGAGCTTTATTAATGTTACTTATAGGAGTAGAAATAACTCAAATGATAGCAGCATTAGCAAAGCCCACCCCAGCATGAGTGGTAGCTCATGAAAACTGGAAATCTAAAAGCACACTGCACAGCCTGCAGGCAGCACAACAGGTTGGAGAGTGTCCTTTCACAATGACTCAGTAGTCTGAACCTCTGCCAGGCAGCTGGTCTGGTCTCAG
>LZPO01099885.1:1572791-1614830 GCA_001675575.1 Neotoma lepida
GGGACAGGGCGGGTGGCTTTATCGCTTACTCTGGCCAGGAGAGGCCTAGCAAATCTGGTTTGAGCTGTTTACTTCCTGAATTTAGGAAGGGGGATGTTCTACGTCGCTAAAACCTGCTGTTACTTCACACACACACACCCTTTACCATTCTCTATGTTACTGAGCTTCCTTACAAGATTTAAAGTTTTCATGTGGGACGAAAGTGCTCCCCACAGCACTGAACTTACTGAATGAAAGAAACTATTACTTTCCAAGCTTAACTTCAGGGAACAACAGCTACCCAACAGTAGTAACACTTAGACTGTGATAACCAGTGACAACATTCATACACAGGCACTCAGGCAGAGTGAGTTTCTCCATATGTATATGGACACTTCCCATTTACATTCCAGCAACCTAGACCGTGTTACACTCTCCATAAGCTCTAAAGGAGAAAATGTAACTATTTTATTCCAAATTTTGTCTGATCGTTTTTATTATAATATCAACATTCAGTATGATAAAGGAGGACTTGTATGCAGCAAATGTCAAAAAATTCCTCCTTTAGACTTGTTTATAGTGACAGATCTAGCACAATATAAGGGAAAGTAAAGAAAAATAAGAAAAAACAAATATGTACTGTCTTAATTCAAAAAACTGTTTCTAGCATATTTTGTTGTGATGTCCTCTAGGAGACCCACTTTTTCAATCCAGTTAAGCTTTCCTCCCTCAAGGTTATGCTAACTAACGCACCTGGACAGTACTCTTTTCAGAACAATGAACATCATAAGTCATCGCTTCTTGCAGAAGAGTGCAGATAGCATTCATTAGATAGTTCTGCCAACACTCTAGGCAGCAGCGCACATGTCCTCTAGGAACTATGCTGTTTGGTCCCTCTGTTTTACCTTGAACTCAACTCCCAAGTCACAGCTCAGGTAAAAAAATGATCAAAATTCCTATTCAGGTGATCCTGAACTATCCTGTCTTTAAAAATTCATTTCTTTTTATCAATTCCAAAAGCATAGTTCACAGGACCTCTTCAAGGGTTATGTGTACATGTAAAGGTTGCTGCACCAAGGCCAATCCAATATTGTAGTTTTCAATCAGATATTTACAATATTTTTAGTCCAGATGTCAACCAAGTTCATTTTTACCAAAGCAGTGTTACTAAGCAACATTGTCACATATTACCTTATCCAATTCCCACGGAAACAGAATTGAAAGTTAAAGATGGATTAAATCCTCACACAAGATGAGTATGTTGGTACATGCCCATGATCCCAGAACTTGAGAGGCTGAGGCAAGTGGGTCACAAGTTCAAAGCCAGCCTAGGATACACAGGGAGAACCAATTTCAAAAAATGAAAACAAAACAATTGTCACAAAAAAGAGGACAAGATTGTTTTATCACATCTGGAGTCACCTGCAAAAACATGAAGCTAAACAGAATTCCATGGTTTTTATATGTAATAACTGTCTAATTCTCCATTGTTTTTTTTTTTCCTCTAGAGTTAATGTACACCGTTGAACTTGCTGGAGGGCTTGGTGCTATTCTCTTGCTGCTTGTTTGTTTGGTGACCATCTATAAATGTTACAAGATCGAAATCATGCTATTCTACAGGAATCATTTTGGAGCTGAGGAGCTGGATGGAGGTAAGAGACTTCCCTGTTCCATCTTTTCTCTGATTATGCTTGTTTGCTGCCTTCATTAGATTCCAGCTAAAGAAAAGGTAGGCACATCTTTGTAAAATCATTTTTGGATAGAAATATGTGTGGTAATTTAGAGCCAATAGGTAGTTCTCTCTGCCACTTGTCTAGTAGCATCTACCCTTTTTAGAGTTGTATTCCAAACAGCACTTACAAATTACAGACACTGATTGCAATGCCATCAGCACGTTCACTTTCTCTCCCCTTGTAATCAGTACTGAAAGGCCAGCTTTACTTTTCTATAGGTAAGGTGTTTCTCTTTTAATTGTCTTCCCTAGTCGAGTAGGTTGAAGTGAATTTCAATTTGTTCTTATTTAGACTGATAGCTGACTTATTAAACTGTACTGACTATTTTAGCATTCTTCCAAGAAGCTCTTCAGTCTTGTCCATCTCTCTATTTTTAGAGACTGTCATTCCAAGGATAGACCAACAGAAAAAGTACAAAGTCACATTGTTTTTTATAACAGTTTTGCTAACAGTTTCGTATGAGTTTTGCTCATACGAAACAAGTAAACTTTGCTTTTATAGAAACAGTAATTATCATTCACCTCTGGCCAGCGAAGAATACATGTACATTCTAAAAAGAATTTAGGGTTCATAAAATTGACCTCCCAATACCATTCATTACTGAACTTAAAGGTCTTTTGTGTTCCTTTAGAGTCATTTAGAAAACATAAGTCAAACTTGCAAAATAGATAACACTTGCAAAGTGACAATAAATAGTGCAAATGATGAAGTTTTCTAGGTTATGTTGATAAACATTTTTCTTTGTCAGTTTTGTACTAAACAGTGCAAAAGAAAATGAAACCTTGTCCCTGTTGCCATACTTCAAGGGTCCTCTGGAGCAGTCCATAGCTGTCAGTTGTCAAACGTGTAAAAATGAGCAGTTTATTGACATTGCCAACACTCGTCTCCAGTTACCCTTCTCCTGTTGCCACTAAGGTGAATGCCGGCCTGCAGCAATGCCAGGCTGCAGCAACACTATTGCTTTGGGGAGTTTTCTTAAAGCAATATTTTTTTAGTTGTTTTTTGTTTATATTTTCTCCCCTGTTCACAAACATTAGTATATTGTGGTTGTTCAGGAATATATGGAAAAACTGCCAATATGAGTGCACCAATCTGTGTGCTAGGCATCTTAAAATTATCCCTACTAAGCCTCATAAAAGTTACAAGTTCATTATTAATCTCCATTTCATTTATAAGGTAGCCGAGGCTCTCAGAAGTGAAATAATTTCTTCAAAATGGTAATTCAAGTATTACTGTAAGTGGCCAAGTAAATCTACTCCCCCAAATCTCTATTATCTTTAAAATTTAATATACTCAGCACAATCTGAAGGCATGTTGTTGTTTGTGCAATTAGAAGTAGATGATATTTAAAAAAGCACTTTATCTAAACAATTCTCACATTATCTATTAACCTTACTTTAAATATGTTTATTTTTGTTCACAATGATATGAATGTTTTTACCCAAGCCATCAATTTCTAGTGCAGGCTTTATCTGTCATAGAATTTAATTCAAAAAAGTCAGAACCATATTCAGTTGAGTTTCTGTGATTTGAAATTTATTTGGAGGAGCCTTGCTACTTATCCACACTGGACTGGTTTACTTGCATAAGCCTAATGGATTTCGGTGCTCTTCTGGGGGCATTTGAGCCCTCAGTTTTTGGGTTTTTTTGTTGTTTGGGGGGTTGTGTTGTTTTAGGTGAGAAGACAAAGCAAAGAAACAGTAACAAACAATATTTTATTATGTTAAGTTTTCTCTCAGAAAGCTAATTTAGTTTATAATGCCCTAGGATTTGTTAAAGCCTGTCCTTCAGGCCACCGTGAACATAATCAGGGATATAAGTACTAGGGCTTTCTTTGAGATGCTCCTGTGGATGCAATAAGCCCAAAGAAAGCCAAGGTAATAAACTTAATTATCATCTGGGCAAGATTAATGTACACGTAATATTACTAAAGAGAAAAAGAAAGCGAAGACTGTTAAGGCTGAGAGTGTTGAAATGGTTTTATGAGAAGGAATTCACATTGCAAGTGCAATGCCTCTCCCTGTGCTAAAACAGATCTGTTCCTGCTGAGATGGTGACCAGGAGTCCATCCTTAAATAATCCACCTTACTACAACAGACCTGACTCCTACAACTTCCAGATACATTGTTTTATAGGAAATCTTTTACAGTAATATTAAGAATGTAATCAGTTTGGGGCTGTAGAAACAGCTCAATGGTTAAGAGTACTGGCTTCTAGAGAAAAGGGACACAAATCCTTAGTCTTACGGATTCTGCCTCAAACCATGGGTGCGTCTATCATCCTCTTCCCCTCCTTGATGCCCAGAAATCCCCTTCTCAGAGCCCATACAATGTCCTAACCTTAGCGACATTCTTTATGTCTTAAATAATTATATAATCTTCTAAAGGTGGCAACCATTTTAGAAAATATCCAATGCCTATATTTCTAATTCCCCACAGTTTTTTCCTTTGACAAGGATGATGACTATTAACAGAAATCCCTAGCCTTTCAGGAGTTTTTGACTTTTAAAAAATGCGTAATTTACTGATCAAAGGTGAGCCCATTTCTCTCTCTTTCTTTCTTCCTTCCTTTCTTCCTTTCTTTCTTTCTTTCTTTCTTTCTTTCTTTCTTTCTTTCTTTCTTTCTTTCTTTCTTTCTTTCTTTCTTTCTTCCTTCTGTACTTTCTTTTGCTCTTAGCCATTTTATCAGTATATTGATTCTAAGAAGGAATTTTTTAAAACAGTCTTGGAAGTAACGATAGGTAAAGAGTATAAAGAATGTGGAAATAAAGATTAGCTGATAGGTGACTGGTATATAGTTCACTAGTAGAACACATGTGTAGCACACATGAGGCATTGGATTCCATCTCAATCACTGAAGGAAAATAGGTTTGCTAGCCTTCTGAAGAAACAGTCTAATGTACTGGCATGATAATAACACAATCATTAAGTAACAAATGTTGGATTGATTAATTCATTTTTACTTTGCACCGCACACTAGAAGGAATTTTAACTCAAGTCTGATTCCTATCCCAAAAAATGGGTCCAATGTATCAGACTGAGAAATGGAGAATTTAGCATCAGGAAACCATTCGGTCAATTTCTTTCAAGTCATTAAAGCAGGTGTTTTCTGACTCTACAAGTCTTAAATCACAAGGATTCTAATAGAGAAGGAATATATTGTTGTTCTTTTTTCAGGATGTAACATGTTCATGCTTTGCTTTCTTCATTTGTCCCCAGCTCAACTACTCAATCCTTTACATCAATAGAAAATTATTTTGTTATCTGGATCCAAACTTGGCCACTTTTTTTCAAATTTTATCACTCCCAACTTTTTGGATCATATTTATTGTACTAGTGTCAATTGTGTTTGTGGACACGTAATTCTTAAATCTCAATATCCTATATACAGCTCTGTTGTTTTAGTATTACTTTTTTATGATATGTTGACTATTTCTACCAGGTTAAAAACTAATCCTGGGTTTTATATTACCTGCCTTTTATGCCCATTCTGAACCATTCCTTCTATTCCTCAGTTCTTCTTGGCACAATTTTCCCTAAATTATCATCAGTCAGTCAATACCACCTCATGCCAATCAACCGTTTCTCTTAATTGCAACTGCTTTTTATAAGTCTCCTCCACTATCTTCTTGCCTTCATATTTTACATGTCTACATTACCTTTCACATTCTCCATAGTTATCTTTCTAACTACAGCGTAATTGTGACTTCTTTTTCTCAAGCCTCCAACAATAAAAAATGCCCTGTTTTTCCTACCAGAGCACATACAGCCATCCTAGCTCAGAAAATAATTGCTATCAAATGGTAGATTAAGTCATGTTTGTAACATTGGCATTCCTGTAAGATCAAAACATGTTGTAAGTAGGATGACATGTTGCCTCGTGGTCAAAGACAGCTATTGAGAACTAGCCTAAGGCAATGTAATTATGCATGGTTATAAGGTTATTTTAGCTAAATTAGATATCTATAGAGGTTAAAGTTTAGAGGAATAGTTTACCTAATCTCCTACCATAATTACTACACAATGAAAGGAAACTTTACACAAATTCTGCTATATATACATTTTTTTAAAAAAAAATAGCATATGCTGAGCCTGGTAGTGCATGCCTTTAGCGCCAGCACTTGGGAGGAAGAGGCCAGCAGGTCTCTGTGAGTTGGAGATCAGCTGGTCTACATAGTGAGTTCCAGACAAGCCACAGATACAGAGTGGGACCCGGTTTCAAAAAGGAAACAAACAAAAAATGTAAAGTTCAAGTCCTGGAGATGAGTATGTGTTGCGTGTGTATATTTGTGTTCCAAAGAAAAGTTTCCCTTGAAGCTAATATGATAGCATTCCAGAGATAGGAACTAGGGATCCAGCTGCTGACATCCAAACATTCTTTTCCGGGTCCCAGGACTATGGTGGAGTTTAGTCTAGAGTTCTCCAAGGACATTGACCTTGCTAGATACTTGTAACGATGGGTGTATATCCAAAATGTGTTAAGTCATCCATATGCCTTGAGTACAAAGGCATTTCAAATGTTATATATTTAATAAAAAGCAACAAAGTTTAGCAATGGAGCCTGATTTTTTAAACTTCTCTTAAGCTAATTAGTGAAGCACCTGCTTTTGATCTAAAATATTTGAAATGTTTGAGGTAGCTGCCTCTAGAACAGTGCCATGCTCTAATTAAATAGCTGAACACCATAATAAGGGAGACCTAGTGTCTCCAGAGGAGAACGTAACCCAACACAATACCTTAGTCTAAACTAGTATCAATTAGAAAGAAAAACATCAAAATATCAGCTTCCTTAGCTTTTGCATGCCTTTGCCTGGGGTTTCTTTACCCGGTTTATTTCAAAATGGTTATCCATCTTTTGTTTATTTTTCTCAGAGCACAAAGAGTTTATTCCCTATCCCTCTGCCTGAGAGATATATAAGTCATAGTTACTCATACTCTAGCAGTGCAAGTTTAAGAACATTATAATAATCAGCACAATTCATATTTTGAAGATGAAGACAGAGATATAGTTTGATGCTTGATGTTATCAGTGTTGGACAAGTGAGTTAGAACAATCTTTTAAAATCTCTACCCCAACTTCAGAAAATTTGAGCCGTTGGTGCCTATAAACAAAACCAATTGACATCTATGCAGGCTTAGGCCATAATGATTGGTTTTCTTATTCCTTCAACTACAAGTTCTTCCCTTATTTGTAGATTCAGGAATCATGTACATCAGTGAAACACTGTGTCTCTATATATCATTTAGAAAACCTATGGAGCTGGCCTTCTGTTTTCATTTTGTTTTCTTGTTAGTGATAATTAGTTAAGTTGCACACACACTTTTTGAATTCCCAAAGGGGAAACAAAAAGTTATTTTTTGCGTATGACATACTCAAAGTTTGAAACTGTTAAAGGGTGTATCAGTCCTTCTTAACCCACACCTAGAATCCCTGGTACTAGTCTGTTACCATTTCCCCTCTTGCATTAACTCTTCCTGAGGAGATAGGAACAAATGCCTATTCACCGCATATAGGGCACTGCAGATAGATGAACGTAACAGTTCCATACAAAACCAACTTGGTCAACCAATGAGTTTTTGAAGAGCTTGCTTAAAGAGCATGCCTGAGAGGTTTCTCATGGAGTATAGGTGACCCCCAAACAACTGTATCACCACTAAATCCCACTCCATCATGGATAATGTCCTTATGAAAGCTGCACCATTGAGTCCTACTTTCTGTTAAACTTTCTGCTCACACACACACACACACACACACACACACACACACACACACACACACACACACACACACACTACCACCACCACCAACAGCAACAACAAATAACAAAAATAAACAAAAAGAAAATAAACAATCAAGTAACACCTAGTATCTCCCTTGATCACTTGTTGATTTAAAGGAGTGAGGGCAAGATCCCTCACTGGCTGCAATCCCAGGTGAGTATCATGTGACTTCCCCTACCTCCTTCTAACTAGGGAGTGCCAAAAGCTCCATTGCTAGTATATAGACCTAGATATCTCTGTACTATTTTGCTTATTTTTTTTTTGTCATGACTAACTGTCCAAAACAACCACTATTCCCAAACTGCAGATGTGATGATTATGTTGTACCCCAAGGAAAAAGCCATACTACAACATCTCTTAAGACTTTTAACAACTATCCTAGCTGCTGCTTTCTTAAGGCTACAAAGGAAGGAAATTAATACTTGTCCAATGACTCTGAAGCCAGACAATTTGCTATGTAATTAGGATACATTTGCCACTAAACAGCTTCAAGAAGTTGTTGTTTTATCTCACTTTTTCCAGTTTGGGGGATCAAACCTAGACAAATGTCCTCCCACTGAGAAATATCTTAGCCTCCAAGGTGCTCTTTCATAGATTTAGGAAATAAAAATCTCAGATAAGTCAGAATTTATGGAAGTCAGACATTCAGCTCAGCTGCTTTTGTTTTCATCATATCAGACCCTAAATATTTTATTTTATTTTTTTAATTTACCTCTGTGTGCATATGAGTGTAAATGTGAGTACACATGGCCTATGCACACATTTGGAGGTCAGGAAAGCCTCATGAGATGATCCTTCCTTTCCATATTATTTGAGATGGGGTATCTTGGTTTTCCCTGGCATATGAAGGCTAGCTGGCCTGGAAGTTTCCAGAGGGTCTCTTTTCTCAGCCTCCCATAAACTCTAAAGAGACTGGGGATCACAGATGCTGCTGCTACTGTGTTTGGACTATATGTGCATTCTGGGGATTCAATCTCAGGTCCACACTTTTGCATAGAAAGTGCTTTCAACCTCTGAGCCATGTCCCCAGGACAATATTTTAATTACTGTCATATGTACAATGCTTGTAATCTTAACACTCAGCAGGCTAAGGTAAGAGAATGGCAAATTTGATGCCAGCCCAGTGTGTACATAAAAGCCTTGTCTCAAAAACTATGTACCTTAGTGTTTAAATTAAATATTTAAAAATCTATAGATAAAACAGTCTGGAAAAATACCAACTGGTGAAACATGTAGACTAGGTCAATGTTATAAAATGTCTACGTGCTTGATTCAAGTAGCTTACTTTGAGAATATAATTAAAAACTTCCATAACAGAATTGAAATTAGAAGTAAGTTAAATTTAGGTAGAACATTTGCCTACCACTTACAAACTTCCTGGTTTAACCTTAAATAATCACACAAAAAATGAAAAAAACAACAAATATTCAATAAGCACAAAAGTCAAAACACTAAAATTATAATTTAATAATTTAATATGTATGCATTATGACATTATTGATAAAGTTCTACAACTTTTTAACAAGAAAAAAGTACATCTTAGAAATGTGAGGTTGATGCCGGGCAGTGGTGGCGCACGCCTTTAATCCCAGCACTCGGGAGGCAGAGGCAGGCGGATCTCTGTGAGTTTGAGGCCAGCCTGGTCTACAGAGTGAGTTCCAGGAAAGGTGCAAAGCTACACAGAGAAATCCTATCTCAAAAAAAATCAAAAAAAAAAAAGAAAGAAAAAGAAATGTCAGGTTGCGTAGGAAAATAAAACATCTCCTGAGACCTAAGAAAGAAATGTGGCCCAAATTTTGAGTGACAACTTCTAATTATAAGTTTTCTGAGCTATCTCATTCCTAAATGTCCATCTTTGAGTCCTCTAGCTTTATTTTTGTAACCCATTTGGTGAACAATGGGCTCTGTCTCTAGTCAGTTTCCATTTATGTGACTTATAAATACTTGAGAGTAATTTAAAAAGACAGTTGCCAATAACATCTGACAACTACTCAATGAATATTTAAAAGTTAAAAACTATCAAAGACCCAGTAGTCAATCTCAAACCATTTCCTTGTCAGTATGTCTCTTTGCTAGCCCAGATTCAGTATACTATGTTCATCTGGAAAAGAGAGAGATCAGCATACATTTTCTGGTTTTTTCAAGGTGTGTTCTTCAGAAAACAAAATCCATGCAATCCTCTTACATAGTATTGAAATCAATACCCTCTTATGAGTTCAAGAGAAAGATGCATTTATTTGTCAATACCGTAAACATTCGTATTTCTGATATGTTCTCAGTTTTGCTTTCTCCCATGAAGATTTCATAATGTTATTTGAATATATTTAGTGTTGGTTGTTTGGTTTGGTTTGGGTTTTGTTTCTTGAGACAGTTCTTAACTGTCTTATGCATAGGCTGATCTGAAACTCTTGGCCTCAATTGGTATTCTTCAGCCTTCCAAATAGCTTACACTGTGGATACACACCACCACCCTCAACCTGGTTTTATTTTTATTTGTTTTTTTGTTTTGTTTTTCTGTTTGTTTGTTTTAAATTTTATACATGACTAATTTATTTACATCATTTCCACCTCTACCACCTCTATGTCTCCACCTTCCAAATACTCATATGCTTCCCACTACCTCTCAAATTCAAGACCTTTTTCTTTATTATTGCTACATATACCTACACACACATACACACACACATACATATATATATATATTACTGAGTCCATTTACTGTTGCTCATATGCGTATGTGCTTAGGATTGACCACTTGGGTTGGAATAACTTATCAGGGGCCTTATACATAAAAGAAACAGATTCTCCCTCTCTTAGCAGTCATTGATTCCCTATAGCTCCTCACGTAAGGGTATAACCCTGTGAAATTCTCCCATCAGCATTGTCCTGCCAATTTGTTGTAGTCATTATGTAAGTCTCATTCAGGCAATCTTATTGTTGAGTTTCATGAGTAAAACTTCTCTGTTAATGTCTACTAGCAACAATCTTGCAGCAGCAGGTATCCTGGTCTTCTGTCTCATAGGAACCTTCAGCCCCACTTTTGTCATGCTCCCTGAGCCTTGGATATAGAGATTATGCTATAATAAATGTACTAATTGTAACTTAATGACTACACTTGAGATTATGACAAATATTAGAGTTCCTGCCAGCTGTTTTCCATGTCAGCAATAGGCAGAATTGGAGTTGGCAACTGAAACTGCAGAATAAGAAACAGGCTCTTGTAACCCCATCACTACTTCAAATCATTTTTAAAATCAAAGTTGAAATTAAATGATCATAGTCCTCTTCTTAAAAAAATATCCAAAGGCAGGGTTGTTAAATGCAGCATATACAATAATAACATACTATTATCTGAACATGTAGCTTTCTATGTAAACAGTAAAGATTTCCTATAATTTGTGTCTAAAAAGATTATGGAAATTGGTATTTCATTACCTTATTTTTTTTAGTCGTGCCAGTAGTCTTACCTGCTGATGATGCCAGAGGTTTCTGAGTTCCAGCACTAAGCTCCACCTCTGTCCCTCATTCCTTCATGAGATTTTTTTTCCTACTGTTTTCATCACAACAACAAAAATCATAGTGTGTCCCTTTGTACCTCCCAGCTTGTGGCAGAACTGTGGCACTACCGAACATGTGACAAAAATTAAGACAGGCTTCTTTTTTTTATTTTCCAAGAGTGGAATGTTTATAAATATTTATCAATAAAAGTGAATATTGCTAATATTCTATTGTTTTCTTTCTAGAACTTACTTTGTAGAACTTACTTTGTAATGTTTTTGACAGACAACAAAGATTATGATGCCTACCTGTCATATACCAAAGTGGACCCTGACCAGTGGAATCAAGAGACTGGGGAAGAGGAACGTTTTGCCCTTGAAATCCTACCTGATATGCTTGAAAAGCATTATGGATATAAGTTGTTTATACCAGATAGAGATTTGATCCCAACTGGAAGTAAGTTAATATTTTTACTTGTTTGTTTCATTTGTGTGTGTGTGTGTGTTGTAAGTGTGTATGTCTGTGTAGTCACCATTTTTACATGGCATTTTGTGTCTTAAGAAATTTTGTTTTAGTTTCTCAAGAAAGAAAGAAATATTTTTATTTGAAATTGGATTTTTAATATGCCAGAGAAGATACTTTATCATTCTATAAATAATTGTATTCCATGAGTCTTAATATTTATTTAAATCAAATGAGGAATTTCCACTTGGAAAAAAATATTTCTAATATTAAACAGAACAGAGGCCAAAACGCTATCCCAAGTGCTTGCTCATCCATTGTTTTCATCTTTACAAGGTGTTGACAACAAATAATTCTTACGTACTATGAGAGCCTTTTGAATCTCTTCTCAGTTCACTTATCCTGTTCTTCTTCTCTTTATAGCATACATTGAAGATGTGGCAAGATGTGTAGATCAAAGTAAGCGACTGATCATTGTTATGACCCCAAACTATGTAGTTCGAAGGGGCTGGAGCATCTTTGAGCTGGAAACAAGGCTTCGGAACATGCTTGTGACTGGAGAAATCAAAGTGATACTGATCGAATGCAGCGAACTCCGTGGAATTATGAACTACCAGGAGGTGGAGGCCCTCAAGCACACCATCAAGCTCCTGACGGTTATTAAATGGCATGGACCGAAATGCAACAAGTTGAACTCGAAGTTCTGGAAACGTTTACAGTATGAAATGCCTTTTAAGAGGATAGAACCCATTACACATGAGCAGGCTTTAGATGTCAGTGAGCAGGGGCCTTTCGGGGAGCTGCAGACTGTCTCGGCCATTTCAATGGCTGCGGCCACCTCCACAGCTCTAGCCACTGCCCATCCAGATCTCCGTTCTACCTTTCACAACACCTACCATTCACAAATGCGTCAGAAACACTACTATCGAAGCTATGAGTACGACGTACCTCCTACAGGCACCTTGCCACTTACCTCCATAGGAAATCAGCATACCTACTGTAACATCCCTATGACACTCATCAATGGGCAGCGGCCACAGACAAAGTCGAGCAGGGAGCCGAATCCAGATGAGGCCCACACAAACAGTGCCATCCTGCCGTTGTTGCCAAGGGAAACCAGTATATCCAGTGTGATTTGGTGACAGAAAAGCAAAGGACATCCCGTCCCTGGGAGTTTGAAAGGAATCTGCAGTCCAGTGCCTGGAACTAAATCCTCGACTCCTGCTGTTAAAAACATGCATTACAATCTCTAGAACACGAGGAAAAACAGGGTCTTGTACATATATTTTTTGGAATTTCTTTGTAGCATCAGTGTCTTCCTGTTTTACCATGTCTCCTACCATTACATTTTTTTTACTTTGTTTTATATGTCATTGGATTTGTAAATTTACATTTTTTTTAAAGAAGAGACTGATGTGTAGATAGAAAACCCTTTTTTTGCTTCACTAATTTAGTTTTAGAATGGGTTTTTAATTTTCTTTTTAAATTTTATTTTGCTTTTAACATTTCCTTGGGGTGCTTGGACAAATCTATCTGACATCTGACGGGACAAGGAGCACCGGATCCTCTCTTGGGTTCTTCCTAGGACCAGCTGGGCCACGTCGGCCTTCAGAGAGCAGTGCAACTGAACGCCAGCTTTGCATTGCTGTTTGGGAAGAGAGAGAGAGAGAAGAACATTTGTTCATAGGAGGGCCCTGCCAGTCAGAGCCCTGAAATCTCTTCCTTGTCCCCACCTCATTCCCCACCTCTACCCTTCTAATGGCAGCATGATATGTAAAACTCTGCAGAGGGTAGGGGTAGGTCTAACTGTCTTAACATTTAATTCACTGCTCTTCAGAATACTCTCTAGACCCAAAGTTGTGCTAGTCATGTAACAGTGAGCACTACAGAGTGATCACTACAGAATGAAGAAGGAAGGCATGAAATTGGGGAGAGTGTTGTTTCTGTTTTTTAAAAATGAGTTGATGTACCCTTATATATATATATATAAATATATATAAATAGAAATACAAATAGAAATATATATAAAACAGCAAAACAAAACAAACAAATAAAAAAACACACAAAAATACAAAACCAAAAAAATATATATATGAAGCCCTATATTTGATCACTTCCTGGAAAGGCATGAATGTGTTTGTGGCTGTTTTTGTTTGAAAATCTACTTCCTCTTTTCCCTCTATAATTAATTTTTCTGCAAATGAGATTCTGTGCAAATACCAGGCAAGTTAACTCAGATAGGTGAATCAAGGCAAGTAAAAATGAAATTTACATTGAAGGCTTCCAAACCAAAGGGAAGATCAGGAGGTGTCATCAAATATGTTTTGTCACCTTGTATTATACAAAATGTTATCTTCTGAAGAGTCAGAAAAAAAAATCTGTGAAGCTTATTGTGGGGTCCCCTTGTACTTAAGTGTTAACTGACTTGTATTTACTTTTCAATGCTACATTCAGTTTATGAACATAAGCAGCATTTATTAATATAAAGGTGTTTAAATAAGATCTCAGGAGGTCAAACATATGAATAACAACACAAACTATTTTCAAAATAAATATTATTTACACAAAATAGTTTTAAATTAGATCAGAAAATACTTAAAATACTTAATTTTATTGTATAGAAGTTAATTTAATTTTAACTATATGATTCTATCTTTCAGAAACAGAGAGTTGATACTCCTAGGAAATTTGTCACTTACCATCTAGCTTTATGTTTGAAATCAGTCACATAAGCAGCTAATTCCTTGTCATGTTAACAATGATGCTAAATCAATCACAACAGATCCTGTAGAGGACAGAATTGTTAAAAGGAAATGTTACCTATGTAGAGTTTAGTTCTTTGTTTGTTTGTTTGAAATCAATGTGGCAAAACCACTGATAATAGAACTTAAGCTTTATAGAACTTACTTTAGTGATTCATCATAGGAAATTCCCTCTCAGTCATCATCTGTGAGCTCACATAGTAACTGCTGTGTTTGCTTTATTCCTGCCATACCATGTAAGGAGAAAACAATTCTAGAGTTTGGGTCACAAGGCTAAGGTGTGAACAGGCCACATGGACATAAAAGCATAAATTGCAATACAGGTCATTGGGGAGGGCAAGGTAGAACTATGAATGTATGAGAGACAAGTACAAACATTTTGTAACAATGCAAAGATCTCAGTGTCTGCAAAGGAGCCTTGGGATGTGCATTGATTTTTATTTGCTTAAAAAATGTTTCCTTCCCTGACAACTTGCCTGGGTCTTCTCTATAATATGTCTTTATTCTTGTGCTCCTGTGGTTCTGTGTCCCATTTTCAAAAACCAGAACTGAAGCTACAAGGACACAGAAAACTTTAAGATGAGCTTTGCACATTGGGTTATTTTCAGAACCAGAGAAGGCCATTGTTTACTTTGTACTATGGACACTTGTCATTGGACTGGATTCCAAACTTCCCCAGTACTCAGAAGATTGTAAATGTGGCAATGGCCTGATTTATTTCTTTGTTGTTTTTTTTTTTAAGTTTTTAAAATGCACGGTGGGTGTGTGGAATAAATGTGGAGGAAGTAATCAGACCACAGTCATATTTTAGGCATCCATAGGTGTTAATTTAGCTGCATTGGGAGTACATTTTTTGTTCTATTTTTAGTGTAGATTTAAGCACTTTGAATAGCATGATTCAGGGATTGATGGGTAATATTTGATACTCTCACAACTTAAGAAACTTTTTTTCCTCCAATGCTTTGTTATATTTACAAATGGAATAAATGCAAAGAAAGCTATCTATAGCTTTAGAAACATTCCTCCCAAGTTTCTACTTCTCTATCAGCTCCACATGAGAACCAGTGATGAGAACTCATGGGTTCACATGGTCTATGTGTAACAGAAGTTCTATGAGAACTCACAATAAAATAAAAAAAACATGTATTTCCCCTAGTGCTTAGGTTTCATCCTTCTCTTTTTGTTTGTTGGGGTTCTGGGGGATAAGATTATTCTAGCTGTAAAAACACATTTGAAAACGTGAATGTGTTAGCCAAGCTGGGGGGAAGAATGGACTTCCAGACTTGGACATGTGTGATGTTTGGTATTGCCTGTTTTTCATCAATCACCGCCTGAGCTCTGAATGATACATTATAGATTCAAAAGTCCATCTGGTTCTTTAGTGTAACCTCAACTTGCTGCTTCTGAGCATCTTAGTCTTTATTCGGGTGCTCAAATCTTTGAGTATTTAATTTTTATTCCATCCCTTTGGTCTTCTATGGGCAGAGAAGACTTACGTACGTTGTGTTACCAGCTGATTTAAGTTTAGATGAATTCTACGAAATTAATCAAAGACGTGATGAGATCTGAACTTACTATATTTCTATAGCTAAGCATCTTATTGTTTAGTCAAACATTTTGTAATTATTATTATTATTTTCCTCATAGTGTATGTATTTGGACTCTATCAACTTACTCTTAAATATGTAGATGCTGGTTTCTTCCATATTTCATTGTTAATAAATATTTTATAACAAGAGGAAATATTAACTGAGAGCCAATTCCTAAACTCTAAGTATGCTTTGTTTATCCTAAAATAGTCATTAACTTTTCAGATACCATTTATTTGAATTGTAATTACTATTTCTAGGAAAACATTTATTTGTACAATGTAAGCTATTTTATGAGTCTAGAATGGTACTCTCGCTTTCCTTTTAAAGGAGCAGTTTTTAGTCTTGTGTTTAATTTCTTCTTTTTTATTTGTTATTTTGTTTATTTTGTTTTTGAGACACAAGTCAGGCTAGGCTAGCCTCAAGCTCTCAATCCTTCTTCCTCAGCCTCCTGACTGCTGGGATTACCAGCAATTTCTTCGTTATTAATTTTAGTTTATATCATTAGTCTTAGAAGAAATCTTATTGAAATTCTAAGGAAAGCATCAGAGTCACACAAGTGAAATCACTGAATGGAACTAAGAGAACACACATACACAGAAAAGGAAAATGCTTTATTGTCTCTGATGTGAACTTATTTGGCCATTAATCCCATTACTAATGTAGTTGATGAATAGAGGTGAAATATTAAATATGTTAGAAATCCCACTACAGATTCATATTCCCTATTGTGGAAAATGTTTCCAACCATACATACAATTATTATAAAGAAATCATAATGTGACACTATAATAAAAGAAGAAGATGTTGTCAATGGAAGCATAGACTATTTCTTGACTTATCATGGATCTTTCGCACCTGATTATTCTGAACAAAGAAAGTAACCAACAGTTTCAATTATCCTTGATAATAGGCCTTACACTTGAGTTCAAGGATATCTTGCCTCTATAAAAATCAATTAAAGGAAATAATGAACACTACTTGAACTTTCAGATGAGATTGATAATTGTGTAAATCTGTTTTCCTGTGTGTGACTCTCAAGACTTCCAGCACCCAAAAAGCTGTAGATGTTTAGGTTCAGAAGACAGTCTCATAGGCTAATTTTCAGATAAACTCACATATCTAGTAGACCTTGTTGTTATTGTTTATCTTCATTCATGAAAATTCAAGAATGACTATTATTCTTCTAACAGAGAGAATCCCTCATCAAAAATGGCCTAACTTTATGAGAGACATATGAAACAGTGGAAAAAGTTAAACAGTGATAAGTAATTTATACCCAAATAAATGAGAAATACCTATTATTATTAGGATAATTTACTCATTTCTATACTCATTTCAAACAGGAGATATAGAAAATCATATAGTTTGACAAGTATGACTTATTTCATTAGTTTTTCATTTGTTTTTAATTGCATTGTCTACCAAAAAGGATTCAAACAGTAGAGAAAGAGAAGAAATAACTATTTGATGTGTTTTTCTAAAAGAAACCAGTTTTATTATGAAAAAACATTTAGAATTTGTTATGTACTTCACTTTCAGTGATTAAGTCTTTGCTACTTTCACAAATTCTAATGTGACCTTGAAACAATACACACAGTTTTGAAAAGGGAGGTGGTGGTGATTTCAAGTTGCAATTATTTTTTGATTTGTTGCAGAATGGGAACCTATGCTCTATGTTAAAAGAATGAAGTACTGTCAGAAGGAGCTATAAAATCTTACTTGAATAAAACAAGAGAAGGAGGAGGAGAGTTGATTCGAATCCTAACTTGATGTGCCCTTGTCATAATCAGACTTTGGTTACATCCATAGAAAATGTCTTGAAGACGAAGAAAATTAACTTTAATTGTCCATTCAGTAATTGTCTTTTTTACAGGCTCAGAACACAAAATGTCTCTTCATTACAGATAAGATATGCATATATATATATTTATAAGGTGCATATCATTTTATAAATATATATGTGTAAATTCCTTCTATTCATTAGTAAATTTTCCTCTGATAGCCTCTGCATTCACTGACAAACTCATGCTTCTGAATCCTTCATTAAAGTAAGTAAAGTTACTTTTTTTTCTACCATTTACTTCTCAATGATACATCCCCCAGTGTTCATAAATCTGAAATTTTTCTCTTTCTAACAAAAGGAAGCACTCTAAAAATTCATTACACTGTGTTCCCTCTATTACCAAATAACAAACTCCAAAAACCTGCCCATGAACTTCAGAGTACTACATGTAATATCAGTGTTGTGTAAATTTCAATCTTCATAATCTAAATGTTACCTTTCAAAAGGCATGCTGTGTCATTAAGAAAAAGATTTAATGTGAAATGACCTTATTACATAGTGCATGAATATGTGGCAAAGTAATATGGATCTATCTTTACTAGTCAATGAGAGGTTAAATTTGGGGAGATCAAATGTGCTTTAGGTTACAGTTCAATTGGGAGGATGGCTTCTTAATGTTAGGATACATGGGCAGTAGTATGCTCCTGTTGACAAGAATCCTCAGTGTATTCTTTCCACCAAAGTAGTGGACATGTGTTCATATAATCTGCTATTTAATTACAACTTTTCCATCTTCAGAGTTTGAGGGAACCCAAATTGGAAAGTGAATGGAGTCATTTTCCTCTGCTGGCGTTCAAGTCATATTTTAAACTCAGACACTCTCAGATCTGTTCACAGTCAGTACAAGTGCATTTTACATAGTACTTCTCTTGAGTTTTGCTCATCCTCTTTTGACTTTGTACAATCTAGAATGTATGTAACTCATGAGTAGGTGATGGGGGCGCTCCTTTTTTCTTAGAATACTTACAATTATATATTTGGTTTTGCTTTGACTAGCAATAGGAAAATAGACAAATACAAGTGTAAAAATGAGAAATTTTAAACTCGACTTATAATTTGTGTTTTATAGTCGTTTCATAAGTCTGTTGCTCTCTATGAGTATGCTCTCTATATATCCTGTAAAAATAAATTTATATGTTACATAGAAATTCAAGAAATTAAATTATTTATTAAGCTACAAGTGTTTCTTCTGATTTCTACTTGATAATAGATGACAATAAATTAAATTATGTGTTGTTGGAAAATATGTAAGTATGTTTGTTAATTTAATAACTCTTGTTATACTTTTCCCTCTCTTTCTTTGTAAGCTTATAATTCTTAGGCCTAATTCCTACCATGATTGTGAGGATAGACTTAAGAAATGCCCAGTTGGCTTGGGAAAAAGGAAAAGAAAGGCTGGTTGAAAACCAAGTCTATTTACAATCCTGTTTTATCCTTCACTATTGGATTTAGACAGATTTGAATCACTAACTCAAACACTTAAAGTCATTATTTAAAGTCATTATCACATGAATGGTCTTTTCAAGGTTAAATTCCACGTGTGTTTCCTTTGAGAAGCAGAAATGAAAGGAATGACAACATGGGAGTCCTTTGCTCGGTCCCTTTCTTCTGGGTATTTTCTCCTTTTAAGGTACTATTCACATGATGACCTTAAAATATTGTCCTCTCGGATGTTTTACAGTGACCAAGGTCTTAAATCATCTGGTTTTTCTACTTGTAATGCATACTCATTTCTAAAAGGAAATGTGTTAGGCCTTACTTTTTGTTTTTAGTTGAAGAAAAAATAACCTTGTTATTTACTTAATATCAATGAAGCACAGATAAATTGTTATGAAGATTCAAAAAAATAGTTTCAAAGCACTCTGTAAGGATACTTTAGGTTGCATTGCAAGTTTCATAAAGTCATTTCTACCTCAGTAGAGTTTTTACTTTTTCATTTTATGTTTACTGTTTTTCTTTTTTGAGGATTTTCAAGACAGGGTTTCTCTGTATAGCCCTGGCTGACCTGGAACTCACTCATGCTAGCCTTGAACTCCCAGAGATCAACTTTCCACTGCCTCCATTGGCCACTACTTCCTGGCTCTCAGTAGGGTTTTTTAATGTGAGAAAAGAACTTGTACTGAAAGGGTAAAATGCCATCAGGATTATGAATATTGTCTAACTTTAATAGTATACGTTAAATCACAAATCACAGAATATGACGTTTTATTCAAAATACCAGTTGACTCCTCTATAGTTAAAGAATCTGTAGTATCACTTATGCCCTTCAAAAACATACATACATTTTCTAGAATTTTCTATTACACTTATGTTTTTGACAAGTGTCAAAAGATTAAAACTAATAGAACATTTTATTGTTAGAAAATTCTTAAGTGATGTTAAATGTACATTTAACAACAAATTTAAATGAAATTTGAAGCAAATATTCAGAAATTTATAATACTGGTGACCCAATAACTTATTGCTGTGGACTTTGTACTCTTCATATATGGCCTATAAGAGCTATTTGAATGAATCTCTTAATTCATCCTATTTTCTCAATCAATATTTACTATCTAGTAATATCAACATAAGGTATTTTAGATAATGTAAAATCCTATTTTGTGTGCAAGAGAGCAAGATACCATTCCAGATGACAGAGAACATTGAATTTTGCCATATTGCTTAGCCAATTGCTTGTCCAAATTATGAATTTTTAATCATCCTTCTGTCAGTTCAGTTTGATTGGCTTTGCATAAGACTTATATTTGAACAGTTGTACATTGGACAAAATTTGACAAGACCTTAAAAATGTAAGTTAAATATCAAACTCTGGACTTTATGGATGTTCATCTTTATGGTTTTGCTTGTATGGTAGATTAAATTGAAGCATATACAAATAAGAACCTAAGAAAGGTGATATGGCAAATATCATCAAGTCTACAAATGACTTGCTTATTTGAAAAACCAATATGGCAGTTGATTTTCCTTTAACCAAAGAAACTAGAAAAGAAGAGAACAAACAAATGAACACTAACAAAAGGTAAAATACCCCATAACACAGAGAGCAGAACGTATCAAAAATCTTCATGAACAATAAAGAAAACTATAAATTTCAGAATGTTAATGACTGGCTTAAGTAAAGGAACTAGTTTAGTTTGCCTATTGTGCTTAGCAGCAAAGAATTATTACATATTCTATAATTGATAGGAAACCTGGTCTCGGGATGTGAATTCCTCCTTAGACGATCTCAGGCTAAATGGAGAAACATTTCTCAATTCTTTTAAATTAAGTGAAAAATTCATTACTAAATACTGTAACATATACATATAAATAATGATTTTGGCATGCTTGATACTGTGACACAAAGATTTCATGAGTGATGAATTATACTTTTATAGCATGATGCCTCCTGGTAATAAATAGTTCTAAATCCTGGAAATGTTTAGAATAACCTGAGATTTAAAAATATCAGCAAATGTCAGAAATATAGAAGCAACTAAACACTGAGTTAATTTAATGTTGGTATTAATGTTAGTGTTTTCTTAGTAGACCCTCCAGAAGATACTCTTTAGAGAATAACCAAAATTGCAAACTGTCTAAACCAAACCAATGGGTCTCAAATTCTTGGTTCTAGAAGAGTAGCCTGGAAACATCTTTAGAAGTGAAAATTCAAGGCTAGGTATATAACTCAGAAGGTATTGTTATAACGTAAGGGCCCTGGGTTCAAACCCCAGCATGAAATATTTCTAAGTAGCAATTTAGACTGAGCCCAGCAAGACATGAATAGTATCAAAATGTACTCTAGTAGCTTTCCCAGGTGATCATGAAAGAGAGTCCCATCAACCACTCTTGAGAATCAGGGGTGTAGAATGCGTTGTTTCTGTCCTTATGACTGTTGTTGATTTTTGTAATGTAAAATTATGAATTGCAGCAGATAGGTAGCATCATAACTTGGGACATCCTCTTAAAATAATTCCTCCCAAATTGTGATATCAAAACACAATAAAAGCTTCTGAGGAAGAAACATTAACATCATAAAATTATATTTATTTCACAGTATCTGAAGAGAAAGACAAAATGAGAAAATCAAGAAAGCAAAGTTGAGCACTGACATCAAATAGATGACTTCAAAAAAGTAATTACACCATTTAGCAGAAAACAAACTAATTAACAGCTGTGTAATTAAAACAAACCTCCTTTATAAAAGAATATATGCATATTATCAGTTGTTATTATCTGTAAAGAAAAAAGATACAACTAGACAATAATACTAAAGACATTGATTGTAAAATAAATACATAAATATCAAATTTCTTAAATTCATTAATCAACAATTCTTTTTCCTCAAGTTAATAATCAATTTCCTCAATAGATTAACTCTACAAAGGGATTTCCATTTTCCATATGTTCTTTAGCATAAGCATAACTTGACAAACTAGGCACCATGCCTGTATTCTACCAGTTAGAGGACTGAGACAAGGAGATCCTGAGTTTGAGGTGAGACCAAAGAAAGAGTGGGGGAGGGCGAAAAAAAGAGGGGTTGGGAAGGGAGAATAACTTGTAGAATGTGTTAAAGCATTGATAGATATGAGTCTCAAAATAATTGAACCCCAGGAAATTTATTTACTTACCTATTTATTTTTATTTTTTGGCTCAATTCTCACTAAGTAGCCCAGATTTGCCTGGAATTGAAGATTCTGCTTGAACAGCATCCCAGCCACTGGGATTTCAGGCATGTGCTACTTACCATCTGTGAAATTTTTGATCATGTAATCTGAGTGACTGCTATTTTAGCAGATGGCATAAAACACAGAAGTATATTCATACAGTTTCAATATATTTAGTACTTTTTATGACGACCTACAGAGTAGCAACAAACCATTTACATTCTTATTTCAACTTTCAATTACTTAATCTTACAATGTAGTATCAGTCAGATGTATTTATCTCACTGGATTAACTTCTTTAATATTGCACATGATTTTATTGTATTATAGTATCAAGGAAAAACATTTTAATGAATTTACGAAATTTCTTACCACCACAATGGTGGTGATAAAAGAATAAAACTTCTGGTCTTTGTCAGAAGCAAAAGATAGGGGTAAATTTTACACATTGGGCTCCATCTCCTGAAATCACAGTATGAAGACTATGTTTCTGTCTACCATATCTCACACACTTTTTATTAATTAATTAAATTAATTATTACTTTGGTAGTGTATATAATGCATTTTGATTACTCTCTACCCTCACCCTCCCTTACTACTCTCCTTCCTAGCCCTAGCCTTCTCTACCAGTTCCTTTCTCAGATTCATTACATTAGACTTAGTTTTATGATCCATCTAGTTTATCCAGGGACATCTGTGTTAATATTGCATTGGGACTATCCTCTGAAGACTGATAGAGTCACCAAGGGGTACACAACTGCAGGCAACAACTTATGCTTTCCCTGAATTTGTAGTAAATGGCTCAGCAGTGAGTGATACAGCTCCCAGAGCCCCTCCTCTATCCACGCCTGAATATTGACAGGCTTACGGTAATGCATACCCTCACTGGGCTCATTTTGATATGTGTGCCTTATACTACCATACTACTATTGAAGTTGTTTGCTTTAGGTCTAAAGAAGAATGCATTATTTGATGCAAGATTTCCATGAACTAATCAGATCTCTGATCTTGAATTGATATTTCAAGGACATGAATCTTGTTAGTTAGGGATAAATATTCTTTTTGTTTGTTTGTTTGTTTGTTTTCCAAGACAGGATTTCTTTGTGTAGCACTGACTGTCCTGGAACTAACTCGGTAGCCCAGGCTGGCCTTGAACTCACAGAGATCTGCCTGCCTCTGCCTCCTCAGTGTTGGGATTAAACGGGTGTGCCGCCACCACAGCCCAGCCATAAATATTCTTATAATTCTTCAAGAAATTGCCAAATCAAAAACTTTCTGGAGTGTGGCTTTTGAAGTTGTAAAAATGTCACTCAAATTTTAGTGACTTCCACAATTATTGTAGGCCTTTATCCCACCTAAAATTTTATCATACTAGAGCATCTCAAAAATAATAAGCAACAGTAAATTTCATTGGGTACAATAGCAATTTTGATATTCCTGCACTAAACTGAAATAGCAAATATATCAAGGTATCTTCAGAATGCATTCTGGACTCCAGTAGTTCAGAACATCTGACGGTGATAATGGTAAGCTTTTAGAATTTTAAAATAGTGTATATATACATATATATATGTATATATAATGTATACAGACTCAAACTAAAACCATGCAGTATCAATATTTTCAATATACATGCTACCTTAAACCAACAGCTACAAGTTGTCAAGTTAATGTATCCCATAAGGAAATTAGTAATCATTTCTGTACAGGTTAAAAATAAGTCTCTGGGTTTCTGTTCAATCAACTTTTCTTTACAGATATACATTTTATCTTAAAGGACAGTCAGCTCATTTTGCTTTCTCTAAAAATTCTGTGACTGTTTCCATTTCCCACACTTTCCTTATATCGTATCCCTGAATTACTTATTTATAAAGGATGAAGACGATATTGCACTCAGCAACTATCACAAGAAAAGGCTGTGGAAGCATGAAAGTTATTGCCAGGAGTTTCCTATCTTTCCACCAAATTTATTTTTGCAGGACTGTGGAATAACATATTTTCCAGATTCCATTTAAATTATGTGCTTAGTAAACAACATGTCCTCAGCAAAGCCTAACCTTAGAAATATGATTACTGATATCATTTTTTAAGTTTTCTCTTTACAGACTAGACTGCATGCCATCACTGTTGTGCAATAGAAACACAATAGAATTAAGTAAATTCACAGCTACACTTTAAGAGTTCTGCACCAGGAAGTGGCCTTTATTCATAGCCATCTTCAAAACAGGCATCTGAATAACTCACTGTGTATCACAAGAATGCTGGACATAGGGTGAGAAATCAAAGAAAAGGGACAGCAGGGATTTCTTCTGGGGTAGCATTGGAGATATGTATTTTTGTGTTGCTATCTCTAAAGACAGCTATGGTTTATAGATAAGACTGTATAGCTGACTATACCACCTATAGCATACTTAGCATTTAGACTTTTATTTTTAAGAATGAAGGAAATCTGTCACTAAATGTGAATGTTTCATATGTTAGCACTAGAGATAGTGATTTTGTAATTTTGATTGCACTTGCCTTAATTATTTCTCAAATAGAAAAAAAAATACATATAAACAAATGAAGATAAGGATTATTGAAGAACATTGTTTAGAAATAGGTAAGTTCTGCATTGATTATACTTTTTAAAATATAATCTAAGACATAATCACAAAGTATATTTGCTGGATTCATATGAAGAGTACATGTGAGCACATAAAGACAGCAGTTTATATAAGCACAATATATTCCATGTTGTGATTAAGAATTAATGATAACTTTGGTGTGACTGCTGGATATTTAAAAGCTTGATTGTTCAAAGAAACATTTATTACATGCCTAAGAATATTTTTGTATAATATTGAGAAAGGTTTAAAAGTGGACTTTATTTATGAAGCACAAGTTTTAGAGAAAATAAACAGGGTATGTGTCCAGTTTGTAAAATGTTTCTTTCAAGATTATTATCTCACTGGTTGAATGGAAGAGTATGATGACTTGAAAGCCTTTTGTGAATTGAACAGTCCCACCAACTATAACGAAAAACAAATAAAGCAATGTGAATAAACTGTGTATGCAAACTTCTTTTAATCAATGCCAATATAACCTAAAAACAAAAAAGAAGACCCACTTTTGTCAGTATAATATTAGAGATTTGTCTTAGCAGCTGATGAATAAAGTATGTATTCATATTTCTTATAAGAAAATATAAATAAATTATATTTATTTTCTAATATTTAGTATTTATAGAGTCAAAGCTAACATATAAAGATAGTTTTTCAGTTGATAAGAAGTTACATTTGTACTTAACAGATAGTAATTGTAGGTAGATTTTAGAATGCAAATATTAGCAAATTTGTGAGAAACAAAATGTATGAAAATAGCATGCTAATTGGTATTATTCAATATTTATATACTTAGCTCCTATATGTCTGTATATATATCCCATTTGTATGTATATTTAAATGTTACATATATTCTATATAATATAATTATACTTAATTTAAGTACCAGATTTAAAATCTACAAGTGTAAGTGTAAGTGTATTTGGGGACTAAATAGTATCAAGACACAATCAAATCAAATGCCTCTTGAAGATTCAAATGAGAGGTAAGAACATTAAAGAAAATAATTGTCCCAGATAAGATGCAAAAATTTTCACTCATGCTTTCCTAAGTATGGTAAATTATTTTATGTAGGTTCTATGAACTCCTAATTGAGAAAAATAAGAATAGAAATAGCATTCTTTACTGGGGGTGAGCATTGTAACAAAAAATCAGAAAAAGAATCATGATTTTTAAGTAGGAGGTATTGTACTGCAGCTCTATAGAGTATGACAAGGTAATGACTTACATACATTCTGCTATTTATTTTATGTTTAGAAAACATTTCTTCCAAGAGTCAACAGGGTATTAAATGAAAACCTAATGTCTGGTATATCACAGATGTTTCTATACCCATGGTAAGTATTACTGCTTCTTAATGATGCACACTTATTCTGCATTTTGAACATCTGTGTAAAAGATTGCAGTTATTATTGTATCAGGTTGTGCCCAGAGGAAAGGTGAAAACCCAGGGTGGGTGGATAGATTTGCTAAAACCCCATTACAGACATTGATTTGTAAAATAAAAAGAACATTTAATATCAATAAAAATATCAAAAATGAAAAATTGACCCATAGAAATTGACCCTCATCTACTGTTCTTTTACTCACCCCCCCAATTGTTCTTTGTAGCATCCTTGATGCAAATGTGCTGTCATCCTTTATTTTTCTCATATTGGATCTAAGAATTTGGCTAAACTACCACCATAGAGTACTCCTCTTTGTGTCATTTCTCTAATCTATGTCTTAGAAACAATAAGAAAAATAAAATAAACCTTTATATTGCCCCACTATCCACACACAGAAAAATTACCTCTTTCCTTTCTTCTAATGTTCTGAGCTTCCTGCTTCAGTGTAGGTAGTTTTTCATATAGATACCACCCCAGGTCTAAGTTGTAGTTATAGATTTCCTGTGACAGTGTCAAGCCAGCTCAGAGAAGGACTCTGGAGAAACTGGGGGATGCTCCATGATAAGAGTCTGAAAGTCTGATTTCGACATTTCTGAGCCCATGTCTGTTTAGGAGGCCTAAGAATATTCTGTCTTGCATAGACTTATGTTAGTCAAGTATTTAAGATATTGTCTTCTAAACAAATGATGATTATTAATAGCAATCAAGGAGACCAGAATGTTCCTGTTTCTTTGTAGGAATATGAAGTCATAATCAGAAATTCATTTGGGAAACATGAAATAAGAAAGAAGAAACTGAATAGAAAGTTCTTAGTGTTAAGTATAAAGATGCATCTCTCCTCACCACTGAGATATTCTCAATCTAGCTTCTGGGATTTTCCTTCCATATACAAAACTAGAAAGAGACCAATTCTGACTATTGATGTTTTCTTCTTTTGGATGTGTTCATGCCTTTGCCCTCCCATTAAACAACAGAATTTTATTTAGGATCCCATAACTATGCTGTCATCTCCCTTCCTGGGTTGTTAAAATTAATAAACCTTCTCAACTTTCCATTTGTAAATCTCTTCCTGTCCTAAGTGTTCTCCTTAAGCATGTTGTCTATTTTGAGTCTTGAAAAATAATCTTAGTCTTCAACTTTTGAATCACATCTTTTTCTCTTGTTGCTAAATAAACTCAATGAAACAATAAGATGCATCTATTTGAGCTGATGACGTTGATAATTGAATTAAACACTATAGGCCTATTTACCTCTTGAAACATAAATATAAAGAACATCAAGACAATATTCCTAGGATTTACTTTGATATTTTGGTAGAAGAGAGTCACTGGTTAGTTTGTTCAGATCATCTAATCCCTTAAAGATTACTTTTGCCAGTGTTGCTAGTCTATTAATTTAATAACATAGAAATCTTATCATGGACAGCAGAATATGGAAAAGAACATACATATAACATAGCTTAAGTTGAGATCTTGACCACATTATGAGGCCTTCTTTAGGCCCAAATTTCATGTCTGGAAAAAACGTTAGATAGTGATATCTTCTACAGAGGTGAGTTGTCAAAGTTCCCTGGTTGCTTCATTCATCTTTTCATTAATACCAGGCATTGTGGTAGGGTCTGATGACACACTGGGTAATCACATCCATGGCATTCTTTAACCATGGGTCTTACTCTCTAATAGAGGGTAATATAAATGGCAGAGGGAAAAATGAGAAAATTATTACATGCAATCACAATGTTAATGGAATGAAATTACTACCTAGAAAGGTTAATATACATAGAATGAATATGGGAGGCTATACATAATGGGGAAAATTATGACTAAACCTATATTCAAGAGAAAAAGATAGCTAGTGTCTTAGTTTCTTTTCTATTACTGTGATAAAACACCATGACCAAGGCAACTTAGAAAGCATTTAATTGATTGCTTGCTTACAGTTACAGAGGGTTAGTCCACTTGCATAATGGGAGGAGGTATGGCAGCTGGCAGATATGTGGCTGAGAGCTCACATCCTGATCTGCAGGCAGCAGGCATAGAGAAAGCAACAGGGCCTGGCATGGGATTTTGGAACCTCAAAGCTTAATGACACACCTCCTCTACAAAGTAATACTTCCTAATCTTTTCCAAACAGTTCTATCTGGGACTATGTATTCATATATATGAGCTTATGGGGGCCATTCTCATTCCAACTACCACCACCAGGAAAGGGATGGGCATGAACAGTTGTTCACTTAAAAAGATCAGGTAACACAAAGGCTTGAGGAGGAAAAGGAAGACTACTGTTATCAGTAGTCTTCAAATTCAGGAGAGACAGAAGGAGATAGGAGGGGAAGAGATCAAAGGAAGGAGTTAGGAGGGAGGGAGTTTCGGAAAGAGGGAGAGGGAGTTTTTTTCCATTGATATCTTTGTATAGTATATAAGATAGTACACGATAAATGAAGTGTAGCTATTAGTATTTATCAGGTTCAAATGAAAACTTGTTTGCTTTAAAGTTGTTTTATATTTAGTTATTGTTAGATACACATACATAACATACACACACACATATATATAATATTATTGTCTTTTCTTTTCAAAATATGATCCAGTTATAGTTCATCAGTGATGTTCATGAAGGTCTTTTTGTTTTGTTGGTTTTTGGTTTTTGAGACAGGGTTTCTCCGTGTAACTATCCTAGAACACTATGTAGACCAGGCTAGCCTCAGACTCACAGAGATCAGCATGCCTCTGCCTCCTGAGTGCTGGGATTAAAGGCATATGCCACCATCACCTGGCTGTTCATGAAGGTCTTTAACAGTTGGTAATGAAGAGGACATATACTCACTTGTCTTCATATTAACTATGGAGAAAACTGTGAAATTAAAACATATACTCAGAATATGAACATGATTGTTCAATTTGAGCCATACGTTAGTCATGGCCTGTATGATTCTTGTGAGTAAGGGTGATGAAGGCCAGAAATGCTTGTGTACTATCACTTTTGAATTTACAATCTCATCTCTCACTTCTCTAAGACATGTAAAGAAAGTGTAAGGAAGTAAGGACTTGGCAAAGTCGAAGAGAAATGTATGAAATTGGTTCTCTATTACTGTGTGGCAAACTACTTCAGAAGTAAATGGTGTACACCAGGCAGCACTTCACTGCTATTCATGTAAATTAATTACTATCAACTGGAAGCAATTAGATAGTTCTTCTTTTGGCCTCTCTCATTCAATTTTGGTCATATTGGATGTGGGGGTGGTGTCCTATGGATACTTAACTGGGATGGAATGACGACTGTACTTATCAACTTTTCCATGTACTTTGGAGTGTCTATTCCTCATCTGATGCCTCCACAAGTTCTCTTTTTCTGGTCTCTCCAGCTGACTTCTAGTCTTCTGTGGCAGCTTGAGTGTCCAGCAGTGCAACAGTGAATACAGTCATGACTTCTTGATGCTCAGAATGACTCTTTCCATACTTTCTTGGTTCAAATGAATGAAGACAGAAAGTAGTATAGATTCCTTATAGAAGGGGAAGTATGTATGCAAGTACATGAATTCTGGAAAGCACAGTTTATGGTGGCCTTTGTTCAAGACTGTCGAACATAGAATCAATGAGAGGAGCAAGATGTATGGAGCTGAATCCTCTGTTTAGAACCTGGTCAATGGCCGTACCTCATGGCATATGTAGACTTGTTCTGTTAGACACAGAAGTCCAAAACTGCTTTCAGCATCTCAGCAAAACTGTCTAATCTGAAATGCCCATTATTCCCACCAAATTTAACGCCCCCCCCGACCACATACTCATACATACACACAAGTGCACACACACACAAACACACACACACACACCAAGAAAAGCGTCTCTACCTTCTTTCCTTGTTGTGGACAAGGGTTCTTGCTTGCTGTGTTTACAGAGGAAAATAGGGTGCTGGCTGATTGGGGAGAACTGCATACTGCCATTCAATTTTACTGGTAAACTCGTGCTAAATCTCCATTGGCAAAGGCGCTGAGGATAAGTCTCTATAAAAATAAAGATTTACAGATGCATAGGGTTAATTTATTTCCTATCTGAAGTCTTCAGAACTGGCTACAAACTACAAATACAGTTTTCTAGCCAAGAGGTCACCCTAACCCTTTGAATAAGCTGAAGTCATGTTAAATACTCATTAGCATTTCTTTGATCAAAAGTATATTTTCTTCCTTTTCACAACTTTCAAATGCAAATATGTGCTTAAACTTTAGCCACCGAGCTTCAACTAGGAGAACATCCACAGAATGTTTAAAAATGCAAATCCGCACCTCTGAAAGGAAAGAATGAACCTTCCCTTGACTTCTCTCTTTTGTACACAGCAGCAAGTAGTGGAAAGTACAATTAAATACAATCTCTCTGAACTCTTCCATTAAGAAGTATATGTATTATCAACTGAACTACAAGTGCCTGTCTTTGAGAAGTCTTAGCAAAATGCCATATGTGCCCCAGGAGATTCCAATTGTAACACAATTACAGTTAAATTGAGACACCATTAAGAAAAGGCCCAATTGGTGTTCTTACAGACCAAATAAAAAGTTTTGTTTGAAATTCAGCTCAGTCATTTCACTCTTCGGATGTTTTTCAAAGTAAATATGGATTATGAAGTCAAATGAAGGTAGGGGGTTAGAGGAATAAATCACCCATGTTGTTTTATTTTAAAAAAAACTATTATTTCAAGAAAGAATATCATTAGGAGGTTAAAATTTATTTTAAAAAATATTAACAATTGCAAATAAATATGTACATGCTAATTAAAAGTTGCACTAAAAGTTGACAAAGTCACAAAGAAATGGAGAAATGAAATGGGAAAATGAATACAACATAATTACCTCCAGGTAAAGCTTAAGTTTATACAGTGATCTCCTGCAATGAAAAGACTGTCCATTCTTATCTGCTCTTATTCTTTATTTTAAAAGCTGTTTTTTGTTGTTATAATATTCTATATGATCGTGGATCAAACACAAAAAAGTCACATTTTTTTAAATTATATTTTGAAGGTCTGGAGAGATGGCTCAGTGGTTAAGAACACTTGCTACTCTTCCAGAGGATTTGAGTTTTATTCCCAGAACCCATATACGGTGTTTCACAAATGTCTATAACTCTAGATCCAGGAGATCTGACACCTTCTTCTAGCCTATGTGGGCACCAGGCACACACATGGTGTATAGACATATATACAGACAAAACACCTGTATACATAAAATAAAAAACAACAACAACAAATTATATTTAGACAGGAGGGAGCGGGGTGATAACTTCTAAAAATACGAATGAACTTGCACATGAGTTCTATTAAACACTGATGATGGGCTAGAGAAATAGCTCAGTGGGTAGAATACTTGCTGTACAAGAATAGAGGACCTGAGTTTGGAATCTAGCACCAACATAAAAACCTGTACATGGGAGCTAGGAGATGGTGGGTGGTGGTGGTGGTGGTGAAGCCTTTGGAACACAAGAATGACAATCTGAGTTCTGATTCACAGCTTTGCTGAAAATGATGCAGTGGCCCACCTGAAATTCCAGCCTGCCTGTAATACCATCAACCAGTGTGAGCAATAAACAGAGTCAAAGGAGCCCTTGAGCAAGCAGGCTAGCTAAGAATATTCGCATCATTAAGCTCTGGGTTTAAATGAGAGATCCTGCCTTAATATATATGGTGGAGAGCAATCAAGGAAGACACTGGAGATAAACCTCTGGTTACCACAGACACACACAAAACATATATGCTCATGCTACAAGGGAAAATGAGGTTTCTTTTTTAACTCTTAGTATCGTTAATAAAAGAATTTAAGGCTGGAGAGATGGCTTAATGTTTAAGAATGCTTACTGTTCTTCCACAGTACCTGAGATAGGTGCCTATAGCTGGAGGTTTTCCTGTGTCCCGCCGGGTCCCAGAGCTGCTCAGACCCAAATAACAACACAGAGGCTTATATTAATTACAAATTGCATGGCCATGGCCTATGGCTCAATTTTCTTGCTAGCTAGCTCTTATAACTAAATTCAGCCCATTACTATTAATCTGTATGTCACCACGCATTCCGTGGCTTTACCTGTGTGCCATTACATGCTGCTCCATGGATGGCAGGATGGTGTCTCTCTCCCCTCTCCTTTCTCTTCCTGTCTATCTGCTTGGATTTCCACTTACCTCTAAGCTACCTTGCCATAGGCCAATGCAGCTTTATCAACCAATCAGAGCAACACATAGTCACAGCATATACAGAAAGACATCCCACAGCACTTCCCCTTTTCTGTCTAATCAAAAAGAAATGTTTTAACTTTAACCTAGTAAAATTACATATAACAAAACAGTTATCAGACAAGAATTACAGTTACAATATCTAGTCTATTTATATTTGGCAAATTCAAAGAAAATATTTTATTTATCCCATATTTGTGAGTCTAAGGTTTCATATCTAACTTATCTTTTATCATAACCAAGGAAAATTATAACTATCTAATTTTCAACTACATCAAAGACCCCAGAAGGATATAATATTACCAAAGTAAACAAGAAATGCATTGTAAACAATTTCTAAAATTCTGGAAATGACAGAGAAAGCTACCTGCCTGGACAGTCATCCAAAGTTCCTCTGTAATGTTGGGGCATCCATCTTTATCCAGAAGACCTAGAGTTTTTCAGTTGCTTCTCCCTGTATTCTGTAGAATATTTGGCAATCTCATTTGTCAAGCAGGAACCTGAAGGACCATTTCACCTTGCAAAGTTCAGTGGTCACCTTCCTATGGGGCCTGCATGTCCAGTTTATATAACATTTTGTCAAGCAGTCCAGGCAAGAACAGTCTCTTGTCCAAATGGCCAGTTCTGCCATGAAGAAGATAAACTCCATATGAAGTCTCTTCAATGCCCACGTCCCTCTTTGAAGTAAATCGGTGCTGCCAGGAGCAGACGTGTCTCACTGTCCAGGAAAGTCTAAGTTTTTAAAACATTTTAAATAACATATTCTGTAGGTCCTTGAAGTGTTTGAAGATCACCTACCTAATTGAAATATACCTATGTATACCTAGAAAACTTAACTAACGTGACTATAACTTTGACTATCATAGAAGACTAATTATTAATCTGTATTCCTTGATTATCCATTACTATTTAAATGAGTTACATAAACATAATACCTTAAATGAGAGTAGAAATATACATGCAGTATAACAAAATTGACTTTAAATTTGAAATAAACTAAAATCTATAACAATGTAAAACATTTTAAATAAGTTGTTGCTCTTTAAAAGTAGGTTCAATATTCTACCCTTTTATCCTATCATATCAATATTATCCCCTTTTCTTTTTGAGAAAGAGATTGTATTTATAATCAACCCCCTTTAAATGAAAATAAACATTTATAAACAATATTTTGGGAATTTGGGCATAGCTTCTCATACTACTTCCTACTGGTTGAGGGCACTGGCAATGTTATGGGGATCCTGAGAAAATTAAAAATCATGGTCAAGTCCTGGCTGGAATAGTCTGTGAGGTTGTATTGTCTGTACCAGTTGCCTTGAAGTCATTCTGGTTGTTGGATCATCTGGGCCATGGCGTCGTCAGAGACCTTTCAGGGGGTCTTGGCTTATCAAACCATCTTAGCCTAGAAGCAATCCGTAAGTTCTCATCTTCTGTGGAAACAAAAGCAGAACCTCCTTTCCAAAGCAACATATCCTTAGATCCAAGTTTTGAAGTCAAGATACCTTTAAAATATACATATTGGTTTAACTGAGTAGCCTTTTCAATCAAATGTCTCTCTACTGTTAAAAATCTCAAAGACAATATAATCCAGACTCTGTGTGATTTCCATCTTTAACCACTTAGAGGTTTATTTCATTTGAATCTGTCTTTTTGTGAATCTATTGCTTTAAACTGTGGGATGGCTAGTATTTAAGTAGCATCTTTGGCTGCTGATTCTGCCCATTTCTGCTTTTCAACATGGCGAGGAAATTCATCTGGGAGCCATGCTCCCCGCCGACTCTGGGAGACAGTGGGTCTATGCCTCTATCAAGGAGCATGTATCCCAGAAACCTTTGTGTGTGTGTGTGTGTGTGTGTGTGTGTGTGTGTGTGTGTATGTGTGTGTGTGTGTGCTAGTAAAAGCTAAATCTGTCATGCATCCTACTGCACGGCTTGGAGACTCCTCTGTGTACTGCAGCGGGAATCCGCCATGCTGTGGGTCAACCCCAGATGCTGCAAACCTGCCATGCTGTAGCTCCAGCCCACAGGCTGTGGCTGGCCTGAGAGACACACTAGGAAGCTGTTTTTAGTTCCATTTTACAATCTTTTTTAAAATTTTCTCAAGTTTTAGGTGGAAAATCGAGCCAATACATTGGACAGCCAAATGTTAACTGGAAGTTTTCCTGTGTCCCACCAGGTCCCAGAGCTGTTCAGACCCAAATAAACACACAGAGGCTTATATTAATTACAAATTGCATGGCCATGGCCTATGGCTTAATTTTCTTGCTAGCTACTTCTTATAACTAAACTCAGCCCATTTCTATTATCTTTATGTCACCACGCATTCCGTGGCTTTACCTGTGTGCTGTTACATGCTGCTCCCTGGATGGTGGGATGGCATCTCTCTCCTCTCTCCTCTCTCCTTTCTCTTTCTGTCTATCTGCTTGGATTTCCACCTGCCTCTAAGCTGCCCTGCCATAGGCCAATGGAGCTTTATTTATCAATCAATCAGAACAACACATATTCACAGCATACAGAAAGACCACCCACAGCAGGTGCCCAGCACTCATGTCTGGCAGCTCAATCACCTGCAACTTCAGCTCCTTTTCTGGTCTCCATGGGCACCCCTCCCAACACACACACATGTGGTATAAATGAGCACACACACACAATTACATCTTTAAAAAGAAAAGAATCTGAACATAGAATCCATTTGAGATCAATTTTATTAATGAGAGAAAAACAAGCTGTACATTGTGACAGTTGTCAAAGGAGGGGGAAACAGAAGAGGAAGTGAAAAAGTCATGTTTTTTGCAATGTTTAGCAAAGACATTTAGCAACCAGCCACGTTGTGAAAGAGGAAAGTTTCAATTCAGAGAAAGAATGAGAAAGTCTAAAGAAAGTCGAAAGTTCAAAGAGAAAATGTGCTTAGGTGTTTGTTTAGTATCTAAAAGAAAGAGATTTAAAAGCCAAAGTTATAATGCCCTCCTTAGTTGCTATGACTCCCAAAGCTATTATTTTTATGCTGTTGTGAATATAGCTGGTTTTAACCTTTGATTGGTCACAAATTTTGACCTATATTTAGGTTAGTGCTCTTTTTGGCAACGTACTTTATTCAGCAAATTTGATGGCTTTGATGGATTAGAATTTAGTCTCTACAATCTATTTGTAATCATAGTCACAGCTCTTTCCCATGCAGAATTTTCCCGTTGGATCTGCCCTTTTCTTTCATATCACTTTACCACTCTGTCAATTTAAACACAATTCTCATGAGATCATCTATCACAGTGGTTCTCAACCTTCCTAATTCTGTGACACTTTAATACATTTCCTCATGTTGTGGTGACCCCCAACCATAAAATTTATTTTCATTGCCTCTTCATAACTATAATTTTGATACTGTTATAAATCATAATATAAATATCTATGTTTTCCAATGGTCTTAGGCAATCCTTGTGAAAGGGTCATTTGACTGCAACTCAACAGTTGAGAACCACTGATCTAGCAGAAAAGGCCTAGGTGCAAAATGTTGTAAGAAAGATATCAAACATGTAGAGATCAGTCTTTAGATGCAGACTCACTATGAGAAGCGCTATAAAATGGGTGAGGTAGTTTGTTACTCCTCAGGGCCGTTTTTCCCCAACACCCATCCTAAGATCTATCCTCACTCAAACCTCCCAGAATGTAAAGGAATGAATTTATCAAATCTGAATGGGAGGCTCTGAGTAATATATCACAGATTATACCTCAATGGACACCAATGCAATACTGAATTTTTAAAGGTATGATGTATTGTCACCTGACTGAGGAAGTTGTTACTCACTGACAACTTCATATCACAGAAAAGAAAGGATTAATATTAGCTAATAATTTCTATTAGAGATCAAAGCATGTATTTTTATGGTATCAGAAAGGATTTCTAAAGAGTTAATTTTATTTCATTGTAACTATATAATGTGCCTTGTGTAGATATTAGTGCCTTTTCTTAGAGTCAAACTTATTAATACTATGCCTTTGCAGTATTTGTACAACTGCATATCTTTCCAAATCCATCAATTTCATTACTTCACTAAGTGTGGATTTTTAAAATATACTCAAATGTTCATAGACTCAGTAAAAGAATTTTTAATCACTATATTACTCCTTTTGATAAGAATATCCAACCTTGAAATTCTTAAGTACGTTTTAGATACACATAAAATATATTAAGTCAGCAGCACAGTCTTCTTATTATAAAATACTTGAATTCATTTCTTAATGTAAATTGTAGGACAGCTATAGGATTTGGATTATCCTACAAGTGTCAACAATCTTTTAAATCAAACAAAATTACAATAGGTCTTCATATAAACACTAAATCTTGTATTTAAGTTCTTGGTTGCATGCATATGATTAATTCAAAGGTGCCTAGAAGGTTCCACAAACTAAGTTCATCAAGGAGAAATGATCTTTCACTATCATTAGTGATTTGACATCATTAGGGTCTTCCAAAGACAACATTAATATCTTTTAGGGAATTCAAGTTTTGTAAGTACTACTGTTTTGATGTGTCAATTTTCCCTTGAACTTCAGACCATACTTGTTTCCTTTTCAGTGTATATTTAAATCATGATCTTCCATGTCTCCAACAGAAATAATCCATGTTACTTCAAATATAAAAAATGAGAAGACCTCTAATAATATCTTCTATGACATTAGAACAATCCACTCTTTATTCATTAGACAAAATCTACTGCTTTGGTGTCCTAGCCAAGCAACAACAATTTGACATTCAGAAAGGAAAAGGTAAAATAAAACAAAAGAAAAAAAAGCACTACTTTTCTCTTGCCTAAGTAATTCCTAAAATTTCAATCCTAGAAAGTCACTCCTCAATCTAAAAACCCAGGCTTAATTAATATAAATATAAATATAAGTATGACTTTTATGAGAATATAACATCTTAGTTTAAACAGTGATCATATGGTTTGCTGAAACATTCCTTAAGAGATGAATCTAGAAACAAATTATACTGAGTAGAAAAATAGGAATCTCAACAAATTTGCACATAAGAAAGGTGTGTTATCTATTGATTGCTCTACAACAATTATTATCCATACTTAGAGGTTTAAAATGGTACTGATTTACTTGTGTCACAAATCCTGTGGAATCTGTGAAGAGATTCAGTCAGGGCCATTGTTTCAGGATGTGCAAGCCAGTTAGCTGAATCTATTATTTCATCTGAAGGTTCAACTGGAAAATTTTCTACTCCCAAGCTCACTTCTATGGTTGTTGGCCAGGTTTTGATCTTTGTGAGATTTGCACTGAATTGAGTTTAATTGATTTCCTCAGTTTATCAATGACTATGGGGCAAAGGTTTTGTTTAGTGACTTACTACATGTGCAGCTTGTTTCATCAAAGCGTGGTAACCAATGGGGAGACAGTGAGAGGGAGAGGGGCAGAGACAGAGACAGAGGCAGAGGCAGAAAGACAGAGAAATAAAAAATGATATTACCACAAGGGAAGAAGTTGCAAATTCTGTAACTTAGTCATAAAAGTGAAATTCCACCACTGTTGCTACAACTGAGTTGCTTCAAGAACACTTTGTTCAGCCCAAATCCAAAAGAGTCTACAGAAGAATGAATGGAGGAGAACTTGGAAATCATCAAGAAATATCTTAGAAATCTGCTTTGTCATAAGATGGAGGAGTGTTAAGAAGAATGGAAATTTTGATAGGGCACTTCAATAATATTTCATATCTTTTCTTTCCTAGGATTTTGTCCAAGTGATTTCTCAAATGTCATGATTTTGTTATCATAAGCATGAATTTAAGAATGCATACTGAATGAAATCTGGAGTTTCTAGGAATATGTTTCATCACTGACAAAATAAGGATGATAATCCTACTTTAAAAATGTCATTAAAAATTAATGAGAATAGTTTTAGATGTAAGATTCAGGTAATGTTTCTTGTGTGTTTGTCAATACTTTAATTTTTTCTATAGCTACATATATGATTAAAATGTTAAAGGTATGCAGAGCAGTATATCCTTAAGGACATACCATATAATCAAGTAAATATTAAAATATCTTACCTCTAAACCTGAGCTACTAAGCAGAAGCATATTTAAGCCATGGATTTGATTGTGGACTTATTGTTCCTTTATTTAAAGATTAATCACTGTAACATAATCATTTTATAGAAATTAACTTCTATATCAATAAGAAGAAATGAGGACAGAGTAAACTCACTCCTCGGTATTTGATGTAGATTAGTAATATGCTCCATTAATGCTCAGTGTACAAGAAGTTGATAATGATATTTACATGGATGATACTGTCTTTATCATGTACAAGATTCTTGGTAGCATTTAGGAGAGAGGAGAGAAATCCATATACTTAAATGTAGCCAATTTGTCATTGTCTCAGTTAACTGCAACTTGGTAACACTTCTTTATCTCATTTCCTACATAATGTTATGCCAAATGCACACTTTAAATGTTATGTATTGTCACTCTACACTTTTTTCTGTCACTGCTAATTAGGGTCACATTTTGGTGGGAGTTTTTTGGAGGAAGGTGCTTATTTTATTGCATTATTATCCTGACAATAGATCTCTGAAATGAATTTTGAGCTTATTCATTTAACATTGGCTAGTATTTAAAAACTTTATTACATTTATTTATTTATTTTTGGGTGTGTGTGTTCATGAACACATGCCACAGCACTCATGTGTAAGTCAGAGGACAGCTTTCAGGAATTGGTTCTCTCCTTCTACCACGAGGGTCTTAGAAATCAAACTCAGGTAGTCAGGCTTGGCAGCAGGCACCTTTCCTCTCTGAGCTATCTTGCTGTTCTAATAGGCTAGTTTTTACAATAACCAATATTTTGAGAAATTGGTCTTACATAAAAATACACTCATTGATTTTAAGAATATTAAGAGCCATTAATGAAGGTGTATGATTGTTAACAAGATAAACAATGTAAAAATGATCATTTTATACTAGTCTGATCAACAAAAGAATCATTAGGTGCCATTTTACATAAGATTTGAATGTCAAAATTTGATATATATGTCAGGATTACAGTGTATTAAAGTATAATTCTGAAAATGTTAAAAACATGATCTTCATACAAATATGGAATGAGTATATGCTGAAGATTTAGCAGTACAAAGAGCCTAGCAGTGTGGTAAAATAGTTCAAAGTAGAGTTTGAAAACACAAAGATTTATATGATCAGTTAGTATGCAAAATAAATGCTGATTTGAAATTGAAAATACATTAAAAAATATTATACCAGACAATAAAACTAGCCATTATTTTTCCATTTCTTTTTTATTAAATAAAAATTGCATAAACACAACTTTAAGATAATGAACAGAAAAATTAAATACAACTTATCACATGTAAAATGGATTATTATATTATTAGCAATATCAACCCTAAATCCCCACTTCCACAGTGGGAATGGGATACAGCAATATTAATCTAATGAATTAAGTAAAAAACATAATTTTAAATTGAATAAAACTTTTCAAATAATTCAATATAACTCTAGCAAAGCTGAGGTTTGGATTCAATGAGACCTGAAATAAAAATGGATATTTACCATTGTAGTTATTTCTAATCAACTTCCAAAAACTAAGGCAAGTGTTCTTAATTCTGGGAAAGAATGTGTCTTTAAATAACCACGATGCTTTTCTTAAAATAACCACGATGCTTTTCTTCAGAGTCCTGGGCAGGTAGTCAGTAGCTTGGCCATCTCCCTCTGCTGGAAATCCTGCCTATCCTCTCCTGCTTAGCTATTGGCCACTCAGATTTTTATTACACCAATCACAACAATACATCTTCACACAGTGTACACATATCCCATAACATTTCCTATTTTTATTTAAAAAAAGGAAAAATTTTAATTCTAACATAGTAAAACTATATATAATAAGAACAATTATCAGATAAGAATTACTGTAAGATGGATTTTCTAAATGGTCTTGTTAAATAAAACACAGAGGCAGAAATAGGGGTGAAAGTCTGACAGAGATCAGAGGAATTAGGAACAGCAATGAACCTCACCTTAGACTGCCACCACCACTTCCAAAAAGGAGAGTATCCAACTTCCTTACACCTCCACGTCTATATCCCTTTCTGTTCTGTTCTCCCATTGGTTCTTTCAGCCTAGCTACATCACTTCCTCCTATCGCCCATCTCTGTCACTTCCTGCCTGTCTGTATAGACCTCCAGAATTCTATGGTTGATGCTAGGATTAAAGGTGTGTGTCTCCACGCTTGACTGTTCCTAGTGTGACCTGGAACTCACAGGGATCCAGACAGACCCTGCTTGCTAAGTGATAGGATTAAGGGTGTGTACTAATTTTGCAAGGCTAGTGGCTTGTTCCTCTGATCCTCAGATAAATTTTATTGGGGGACAGAGATAAAATACCACCACAAATTACATTCACAATGTTCAGTCCATTTGTATTCGGCAAATTTGGAGAAAGTACTGTAATATCTATCTTTGTGAGTCCAAAGTTTTATACCTAAACCATTTTTCTATCATAACTTGCATTACCATTCTAAAAATATCTTTTTAGACCTTAAAATATTTTTTAGATAAACAACTTAAGCTTTTATGTTTCTCAACCTTATAAACTTTACATCTCTTATGTAAATTTCTTTTCTGAATTTGGCAACAAGGAAAACTATAACCATAACTATCTAGTCTTCAAACCCCACCAAAGATCATAGACGATCAGGTAATATAATATTACCTGAGTAAACAGGAAGTGCACAGCAAACATCTTCCAAAAGTATAGAAATTGCAAAGACAACTGGCTGCCTGGACAATCACTCAAGATTCCTCTACAGTGTTTGGGCATTCATCTTCAGCCTACAGGCCTAGAATATCTGACACAATTTTTTGTGAAGCAGGAATTTTGAAGGACTGTCCTACCTTGTCTTGGCAAAGTTCAGCTGTCACTTTATTTTGTGTCTTTCTCATCCAATTTGGACAGCACACTGTCAGCAGTCAAGGCAAGGGCAGTTTCTTGCCTAATGGCTAGTTTTGCCACATTGAAAGCAAACTCCATATGGAGATTCTTCAATAACCATCATCCTTTTTTGAAGTAAATTGTTGCTGCCAGGAGCAGACATGGCTCACTGTCATGAAAAGCCTTATGTTATTAAAACATCTTAAATGCCATCTTCTGTAGATCTCTGAAGTGTTTGAAGACACCACTTATCTATCTAAAATATGTCTCTGTTTAACCTTGAAAACATACCTAACATGACTACATGTCTGACTGTTATAGAAGACTACTAACCTGCATGTCTTAATTATCTTAAATAGTTTATAATAATAGATTTCAAGGGCTGGAAACTTACATTACATTGTTAAATGAATGGCATAGGTATAATACCCTAAACAAGAGTAATAACATATATACAGTATAATAAAAATAACCTTAAATTTGTATCAATATACAAAAATCCATACCAAAGTAAAATATTTAAGACTAGTAGTTGCTTTTTTAGTTTAAAAGTAGATTCAATCATCTACCATTTTATTCTGTCATTTCTATATCCCCCCT
>LZPO01099885.1:1618604-1631302 GCA_001675575.1 Neotoma lepida
CATCAATCACTGGATGAGGGCTCCATGGTGGCAGGTAGGGTATTCATGAGCAGAGGATATTTTCAAAGCCTGGCATTGGTAACAATTCCAACATATGGTAAAACATCATTGACTCAGAAAATGGGAATATTCCACAGCTGTGACTTGCTTGTGCTTAAAAAGTACACTTACACACATAATTTGCCACTTGTCATATAAGGGAAGGAAATATCTTGGCTGTGCAGAAGTTATTATGAGTTTTGGATCATTGCTAGATTAATAGGGAGTTACATGGCTACTGTCACATAATAAAATACTTTAATTTTTGTCAAACATCTCCACAAGTATTATCATGATCTCTAATAGATCAGTAAATCAATGAAAGAAGGAAAGACATTATTTACACACCACAGCTAGATAAGCTGAAGCCCACATAGATGAAAGGTTTGTTCAATAACTCATAAGTACTAATCTAAAAACTGGATTATATTGGCAATCAGTACCAGATAACAAGCTACCACATGGCCTCATAAGCATAAAATACAAACATCTCTTGACCATATATTGGGGATGTCAGTTCATTAGCTCTATCAATCCCATTTTGACTCAGTGCATCTAGGATTTGACGGACTAGCCAGGGATAGTGTTGGCTAGAGTTACTGAAGAGACTTTGTTTTACACTAGTCTTTTATCTTCCAGTTCACGAGCTTATATGTGTTCTCTGGTCAATGGCACAGAACAAGGCTATGAGTAAAAACACACAAGTGCTTTTTTAAGCCTCCAATAATATCCCATTCTTCAAAGTATATTGTGTTTTCACATTCAGAACTCATAATCGAGACATGTTAAAGGTAGACTTACCCCCACTAACACCTACTACTTGGAATATGAATCTGTGTTTTCTTCTTCTAACCTAATCTCTTCTTGTCACTGGAATGCATATACAGTATATGCAAATGAAGCACAATTTCACGAGAAATATCTGGCTCTTAAAAACTGAAGATCTCTATTGATATATTGGATGGATGTCAATGTAGTTTTCATTTCTTTCAAAAATCGTTTAAATATTTATCACCGACTGTATGCCAGGTTTGCTTTTAGAAATAAATACAGCAGTCACTTAAGCTTTATAGTGATGATGACAATGATGACAATGTGCATGAGTGTTTTGCCTGAATGTATATCTGTGTACCACTTGTGTGCCTGTTGCCTGCAGAGACCAGAAAACAGATCTTTTGGAACTGGAGTCACAAGAACTACCATGTGGGGGCTCTTCAAGAGCCGTCAGTACTCTTAACTGCCTAGCTATCTCTCCAGCCCAATACAAGCTGCTTTAGATTAACCACATATACTGCTCTTGTGCTTAATCACATTAGTATAAAAGTTCATCTTTCCAGACTCCCCACATTCAGTATTCTGATGCTGCTTCCAGGAAGCAAAGGAAAAAACAAGTTGTAGGGCACTTGAGCAGTTCTGCTCGATTATTCTATGCAGCTCTTACACCAACAGCCACATTCTCCACAGTTGTGCATACTAAACACACTTTCAATCCCTTTCTCTGCCCTCAGACCTCATCTTACTTTAAAAAGAGCTAGGTGCTCAGTATCTGTACCAAATGCCTGCAACTGCCTCAAATTATAAAATCTGTTTCTTTTTATTATTTCTTTTATTTTTGAGATTACAATATAATTACATCATTTCTTCCTTCCCTTTCCTCCCTCTAAATTCTCCATATATTCCTCCTTGCTAATTTTCAAATTCATGGCCTCTTTTTTAATTAATTGTTGCTACATATATACCTGTATATTTTGTAAAATACATTAAGTACAACAAGTTTTTATGTTGAATGTTTCAGGTAGGAAAACTCAGGACAGGATTGTAGGAGAAAGTTTTGTCCTGGTCCCACCAGGCCCCACAGTCTGATAGCCATTTATAAATAATTACTTAGAGGCTTATATTAACTATAACTGCTTGGCCGTTAGCTCAGGCTTATTACTGACTAGCTCATACATTTAAACTCAGCCTGTTTCTATTAATCTATATGTCGCCATGTGTTCCATGGCTTGACCTGCATCCCATTACATATTGCTCCTTGGGCAGCCGGCTGGCATCTCTTGATTCAGCCTTTCTCTTCCCAGAATTCTCCTTGTCTGCTTATCCTGCCTATACTCCCTGCCTGGCTACTGGCCAATCAGCATTTTATTTATCAACCAATCAGAGCAACACATATTCACAGAGTACAGAAAGACATCCCCAATCACAGGATAGTTTCTCCCTCAAGGTCCCAGATACATTGCTATATGCATTGTTAGAAATGGAAGAGATACAGGATTGTCTAGATTAGCCATTAAAAATGTTTCATTATTATTATTTTCATTGGAAAGCAGCATAATTCCATTTTTAAAATTTCTAATAGATTATTTGTGTGTGGGTGTGGGTGTGTATGTGGGTGTGGGTGTATGGGTGTGCAATGACACGTGGGAGGGCAGAGGACAACTAGCTGGAGTCAGTTCACTCCTTCTACCATATGAGTCTTATGGATCAAATTCAAGTCACCAGGCTTGGCAGCAACCACCTTTACTTACTTAACTGTCTTGGAGCTCCCAAAATGCTCAGTTTTTGTAAATGAGTCTTTTGCAGGACCCATAGTTGAACATAGACAAACGTTGGCTTCTCCTGGTTAAGTTGAAAGTACAGCATTTAAAGCCCTGTGCACTTAATTTGGACAAAGTTCAGGCCAACAGGAGCATTCTGAAAGAATTTTTGACTATACCTTAGATAGCCCTTACTGGTTTTGAAGGTCTCATTCTACCTGCAGGTGACTAACTTAGCACTATCTTAATATGTGACATATATGCTGCTGTGAGCCCACTTGCTGTCCTTATAAAAACGTGACTAATAAAGAACAACACTCTTTCCTACGAAACCCAAGTGCTATAATAAAGTTCTCACTATATGACTATTTACCATGACAAATTGGTATTTGCATTCAAGATGAAGCTTATTTCAAATCTATGAGAGCCTTTCCAGTCATAGAAAAATATACACACGTGATTATGCATCACTCTTACACACATTGCTTGTTCTATATCAATTACTGATATTTACTGGCTATCCACTGAGATGAATAAGCCAGGAGCTCTGTAAAGACAGAATTGGGGAATTGAAGAACTAGTAGTTAGAATCTCAACTGCTCCTTTCACCCAACAAGTCTAAAGAAATTCATATCACTTGACATGAGTGTTTGTGGATTTACCAGAAACCAGGCCCCAGAGACGTATTCATGAGATTATAATATTCAGAAGCTGACTCGATTACTGTCTTTTAGGGTACAAATCATTTCATAGGAGAATTCAGATATTCCTATTTGCCTCACCTTTCTGTTGGAGGCTTGAAAACTCCCACCATCCCCAAGCATTGATTAAGCATATGAAGAGTGCCCAAGCCTGCCATTTATATTTAATATAGTTGTCTTCCAATGAATAGTCTTTGCTCAAAAGTTGTTATTAGATTCGGTGAGACTATCAGAGCTGTGCCATAGTCTCTTCCTGCCCAGTACTGTTTCTCCTACCTTTCTTTCATAGGTGTCAGATATAAAATACAGTTTGAAAGCTTGCCCTAGCCATTCTCACTTCTTTGCCTGATTCATCATTTGCTAACCTGATCTTCTTTCCCTCTCTAACATTCCTGACTCCAATTTAAAGTTTGCTTCCTGGTGGCCCCAAAATAGCACATTAACAAATGCTGTAAGGAGTTCTATTGCATGCCAATAATTTTATAAATGAGACTGTATTACAAATGTATTTGCTTTTATAAAAACTTTAATATCTTATATTTTCATAATAAAATTGGAGAAGGTAAGTCGGATGTTTAGGAAGACCATACAGTTTGGGTTGCCTGGAACGATGTCAGTTGACAGATATTTTTCAGATGCCCCCCTTCTGAGTTAATGTTTGCTACCATGAAAACTGTTTGAGAGGCCACTACAAGCGATGACGAATAACACCTATAATTCTTTCAATTTATAAAGTTTCAAATAGCTCCTCCATATTTCTAAAACAACTAAAACTATTCATCTATGTTATGACCTTCTCATTCCTTCCTGTACTTATTACATGCCAAAAATACTTACTGAGTTTCCTTTAGCACAGTATTATATGCTCAAGNACAAAAAACAATACAATAAATTCTTATGTAACATTTCAAGTCAAGTTGTGTTTGAGTAGCTAAAAGACTAATTTGAGAGATCAGTTTTTACCTGATTTTCTAGTTCACAAAGAGCATTCCTAACTTCTACTCTAACATGACAGATATTTCCTTCAGTGGAGATGGCATGCTTCCCTTGGGACTATCTTTCTGGGCAGCAGCAACTGCAGTACAGGTTGCTGAATTCAGCTACATTATATTCGACAGATTGAAAGCTCACAAGTGCCTTGACTTTACCAGAAAACATTTGTCTTTCTTAGTAGGAGAATTGGAACTATTTCAGTTGACTGTGCCAGTTTTTTCACTTATACATTTTTTAATGGAATATTTCTGTACTATCAAGTTTATTTACCAGGATATGTTCTGCTATACATTTAAGCATTACAAATTTTTCACTGCTTTCTCAATTTTTGATGAAAATACATTGAGTAGAATAATGCTTCTTTAAACAAATTGAGACACTCTGATTTTGCATGATTTTATTTTCATTTATTTTTTTCGGTTGAAAATAGCATGCTTGTGTTCACTTTTTCACAGCTCCCCATCTATCTGTGCCATGGAAAGGTCTAATAAGCAAGGTTAAGATGTGTTATGACAGAGAACACTCACTTAGAGCACAATGGAATTATTATTTGTGATGTCAGTATCCATTCCATATTTGAAAAATATAGGCTGATTCTATTTCAATCAGAGTAGTGAAAAAAGGGTACATGTCAAAAGATAACTATTCTGGAAATTGGTCACTACAAATAGCATATCTATAAGTTGTTTTTGTAAGTTTAAACCCTTTCTTAAAACCACAAGATAGTTACAACTGAAATACAGGCACACACAATGTTGTTACTATTTTACAATTGATTGTCCTCAGACAGCTCTGAATTTCTAATTACAGCATAAAACGCAGAGTTTTTAGCATTTTCTGTATAATAAATGAGACATTTTAAGAAATTTTTAAATATTAGAAGATGCTACCACTGGTTATCATACGTGCCTTAAAATTTCTGTATAAGCATCACTTACATGCAGCAAATGTGAATTGCTCCACATGTCAGAAGCCCAAATAATATCACATTTACTTCCTTGTTTTAGCTTGACTAAAGTCAACTTCAATGCCCACTTGTATGGCTAGCATCATTCATTTAGGAAGAATATTCCTTCACATTCTTTTTAAAGTAATGGTTTAGTCAGGAATATGGAAATCATTCTTGGTATGTCTAGTTTAAACAGATTTAATACAAGCAAATTGGGGCATCTACAACATTCACAGCATTACTAGCATGAGAGAAACTAAATATGCAAAGATCACAAGGGGGTAGTGGAGTAGCCACGGATGACCTCAACAATCTATAGGTTCAACATAGAAAATTTTTGAACTTGCCTACTCTGTTCCATTGCAACAGTTACTCTCAACTTCCCCTCAACATGCTTTTCCATTTTATGGAAGTCTTTTTCTGTGACATCACTTAATCTCGAGGAATTCTAGTAAGAGGATTTTGACATTTTGTTTCCATCTCCTTGGTAAAAACATAAGGGTAGAGAATGATGCAGAAATCAGAAAAGCTAACATTCAGGAGAGTACCATAACCCAGAGGAAAGCCAACATTTAAGAGTAGATAATCTGGAGTTTCACAAATAGCCTCCAAAAGACAGTCTCCTATATTTCAAATTCTCGTTACAGTAAGCCATAGTTTCTTGATCTACAACTGTTATGATTATTACATATTCATGGCCCAGGTGTTTTTCCAGATGAGCAATATAATTCCAGTGAGGATATCTTTTTCTAAATTGTCACCTTGCTAAGTTTGGGAATTTTCCCATTTTACAACATACATGTGCTGTGAGGTTAGGCTCCATGCTTATAAAAATATTTTCTTTCTTTACCTGTTGTACTAGAAAGTACTCAGGTCACACTCCACATCTACTATCTAGTGCTGGAAATAATCCATTGCTTTCCTTATGTCCTAAACTTGAAGTAATGACTAATAAGCATTTTCAGGTTTATTTATTTTTATTTTATGTGTGAATGGGTGTTTTGACTGCATGTATGTGTGTTTGTGTATCTGTGTACCATGTGTGTGCAGTGCTCTTGAAGAGCAGATGGTGTCAGATCACCTGAAACTGGAGTTACAAACGGTTGTTAGCTATGGCATGGGTTCTGGAAACCAAACTCAGGTACTCTTCAAGAGAGCAAGTGCTCTTAACCACTGAGCCATCTCTCCAGCCCCAGTTATGTTTTGTTTTTATTGTTATCTTTAATAATTCAACACACAAAATGTTTTCTTCTGACTGACTTTTATATAATAAAGCTTAATTGCATCTATGGGTCTCTAAGCCTCTCAACACAAAAGTCTGTTTTAAGATAGAATTATGTTGCCACCCACATGAAAACATCTCCTTTAAAGCCTTGAAATTCAAAAGCTTATTAGGCTCCTGTAGGGGTTAAAGGATCCCCAGATCAAAGCAATATAAAAACCTGGTTGGCTTCCTGGTGGGGTAAAAAAAAAAAAATCAGTTTTTGTCCCTTCAGCTTGGACACTGTGTTGTTTCTCTGTTGGCTTCCCCTTCACACCAAATTTGCAGTAAATCAACCTGCCACACGTGCTAGAGAATTATCTTTTCCTGTACCTATGAAAGTGAAAACCATTCCTCTTAGGAAAGTCACTGTGGATGAAGGGCTGTACTTACCGTGACGGAAGTAAACTATCTTCAAATGAGGATGTGTAACCCATATTTAGATGACTCCGTATGACTGTAACCTCACAAGAACCTATTCAACTGGAAACCACGAGAACTAACAGCACAAAATTGCTCTGTATTTGTGGGTTCTACATCCATGGTTTCAAAGAACTGCAAAGAACTGCAAAGAACTGCAAACTGAAAATATTTAAAAAAATACTGCATTTATATTACAAATGTATAGTCATTTTGTGGTCATTATTTCCTAAATGATGCAGGATAGTAAATAATTGCACAGAACTTACTATGTATCAGAGAGCATAAAAATCTAAAAATAGAAGTATAGTGGAAGTGCCTAGGATATATGAAATTACAATGTCATTTTATATATGAGACCTCATGGCATGTGGGCTTGACCTACAGCATGGCGGATTCCCTCCTCAGTACACAGAGGTGTCTTCAGGCCATGCAGTATGCTGCATGGCATGGCAGATTTAGCTTTTGCTGGTACAAAAAACAAAGGATTTCTGGGCTACACTCTGCTGGATGGAGGCACAGACCCACTGTTTCCGAGAGCTGGCAGTGAGCATGGTCTCCCTAGAGCTGGTGATAAATGTACTTCTGCCATGTTGAAAAGCTGAAGTGGGTGGAGTGCTGTGGCTTCAATCTTAGCCATGCAGTTTAGCAGTTTAAAATCTCTCATGGTCAGAGAAGGATTATAGATTCACAATAAAACAGATTTAGATGAAATAAGACTGTAAATGGTTTACAATGTACGTAAAAATGTATGTAGGCTTGGAAGAGAGAGAAAAAGGGAATATAGACAGTTATATAAAGCAATAGATAGTTTTAAAAAATAAAGTCTTTAAAGAGACAGTAAAAATAATACAAAAAATAAGCCACGTAAAGATGGAAATTAAACAGAGAGTCTGGGTTATATTGTCTTTGGGATTTTTAACTGCAGAAAGACATTTGATTGAAAAGGCCACTCAGTTATGCCAATATGTATATTTTAAAGGTATCTTGACTTCAAAATTTGGATCTAAGGTTATGTTGCTTTGGAAAGGAGGCTCTGCTTTTGTTTCCACAGGAAGCAAGAGTCTGTGGGTTTGTTCCAGGTTAAGATGGATCAGATTTGATCAAGCCAGACCTCATGAAGCTTAACAGATGGTAGCTATCAACAAAGGATATAGCTGATCTTCCTAGGACTTGACCATTATCTCAAATTTTCTCAGGATCCCCATAATACTACCAGTGACCTCTATCAGAAGGAAGTAGCCTAGAACACTACACCCACATTCTCCAAAAAATGGATTATGGATGTTTGCCTTTATTTAGACTGCTGGTTACAAATTGTTATTGGTCATAGTCAACCTCTTCCTAAAAGAAAAAAGGGGAATATGATATACAAATGTAGGATATAGATATGATAAGATGAAAGGGTAGATTATTGAATCTACTTTTAAAGATCAGCAACTTGTTTAAAATGTTTTACATTAGTACAGATTTTAGTTTATTGACACAAATTTAAAGTTAATTTTGTTATACTGTATATATATACACGTATATATATATATCTACTCTTGTTTAAGGTATTATGCTTATGTAACTCATTTAAAATGTAATAGATAATTAAGAAATACAGATTAATAATTAGTCATCCATGATAATTAAATTTATAGTCATGTTAGTTAGGTTTTCTAAGTATACAAATATATATTTCAATTAGGTAGGTAATCTTCAAACATTTCAAAGACCTACAGAATATGGCATTTAAAATGTTTAAAAACTTAGACTTTCTGGACAGTGAGACACATCTCCTGGCAGCACCAATTTACTTCAAAGAGGAAGATGGGCATCGAAGAGACTCCATATGGAGTTTATCTTCTTCTTGGCAAAAATAGACATTTGGGCAAGAAACTGCTCTTGCCTGGACTACTTGACAAAATGTTGCATTGATTGGATGGGCAAAAAAGTGCTCTTGTACTGACTGATTGACAATATGTTGTATAAACTGAACATGCAGGACCCATTGGAAGGTGACCATTAGATTTTACAAGGCGAGATGGTCCTTCAGGTTCCTGGTTTGCAGAAGAAACTGCCAGCCATTCTACAGGACACAGAGAGAAACAACTGAGAGACTCTAGGCCTGTAAGCTGAACAATGGATGCCCCAACATTGCAAAAGAACTTTGGGTAACTGGTCAGGTAGCCAGCTGTCTCTGTCATTCTAGATTTTTAGAAGTTGCTTACAATGCTCTTCCTGTTTACTTAGGTAATATTGTATCCTTCTGAGGTCCTTAATGTAGTTGAAGACTAGATAGTTATAGTTTTCCTTAGTTATGATAAAAGATAAATTAGATATGAAACTTTAGATTCACAAATATAGATGATAGAATATTTTCTTTAATTTCATAAAATACTAATAGACTAGATATTGTAACTATAATTCTTGCTTGACAATTGTTCTATTATATGTAATTTTACTACACTAAAATTAAAACATTCCTTTTCGATTAGAAAGAAAAGGGGGAGTTCTGTGGGATGCCTTTCTGAATAAGTGTTGCTCTGACTGGTTGATAAATAAAGCTGTGTGGCCAATGGTAAGGCAGAATATGGTTAGGCAGTACATTCGAGCTTGAAAGAGAGAAGAAGAAAGCAGAGCTAAATAGATGATGCTAGCTGCCACCAGAAGAAGCAAGATGTAAAGGTACTGGAAGGCCACAAGCCACATGGCAGAATATAGATTTATAGAAATGGGTTAATTTAAGATGTAAGAGCTAGATAATGAGAAGCCTGAGCCATTAGGCCATGTAGTTTGAGAATAATATAAGCCTCTGTGTATTTATTTGGGTCTGAGCGGCTGTGAGCCCAGGCAGGACACAGGAAAATCCAACTACACTAAAGTTTGTAATGGTTTGTTGTACAGCAAAAAATAAACAGAGTACTGCCAAATCTAATTGCTTCCATACATACTGAGCTGAGGCTAAGCCTGGATGTGAGCATTAAGTAGGTCTAGGTATGGAGGAAAAGGAAAGAGGAAGAAAATGAACTACATATTCGCTATTTTTACCCCAGAGATAGAGAAATGAGATAATTATTTTACTTGACGTTTTACATGTGTTATCAAACCTAGCTGCATTGGTTTGAGGATTTTCTATGCTGCATTAACATATATATTACACTTACATGAAATTTAAAAATATAATAAAAACTACTATCATGGTGTCATGAAATAACACACTATACCATAATTTCTACGATTCAGACTCCTCAGACTAAGTCGATTCACAAGGTTAGATCAATGTGTCAAAGAGCTCAGGATTCTCTTGCTAGCAGGCATATTTATGGGCAGACTTTAGTTTCTTTTGTAGGACTATGATCTTTGGCTCCTAGAGGCCTTGTAGTTCCTACCAAATGACTCAACAAGTAGTGCATATCATAATAGTTTTCTTTCTTAAGCTAACAGGAGAGTATTTCTAATGCAAGAAACAAGAATGAATAAACAGAATGAATAAGAAAACAGAATGAATAAATGAGTGAAAAGATATTTGCTGTGTACCTATTATATATAAAGTATGGTGTCAATTAATTTGGAATAAAAGTTTCTTCTTGAATAGTTTAAAGTATAGAGGTTTTTAGAGTAACAGGATGAAGATTTTAGAGTAAAAATTATGTCCTTAAAGGCTAACTCAGTCTGGAGTAACTTCAAGAAGACATCAGCAATTTCTACAATTATTAGAGAAAGCACTAATGAAAATTGAAGCAATTGGAGTTAGTGTTTGAACCATAATGAGCAATCAAAAAATGAAAACTATCACAAAATAAAGATGGAATAAAAATCATTTCAAGAGCAGTGATCTAATGGCTCACTTTTTTCCAGAGGCTGCGAGTTGTAAGACCACTAATTTTGATAATGCTAACAGATATTGTGCCTGAGGGCTGCTGTTTTATGCTAATTTAAATTATTCATACACATTACATAAATGAAACCTCAAGGATGCCAGATTGTTTTGAGATGCTTTCTAGAGTCATATGTGAGGTTGCAGGCACGAACAGTAGGCCTGTGAGTAGAAAATGCAAAGCCTGATTTCTAGGTAATGACCTCTGTTGAAAAGAACATATGAAGGTTCATACTGTAAGAAAATATTGGAGCCAAAGCAACAAAAGTTAAGAGAAAGGACATTTGTGGGAAATATGAGAACACAATAACACAGAAACAATTTTGCCTTTAAAGCTATTCTTAGTGCGTTGATGTACGGATGGAAGTGTCAGTGCAGTTCAACCATAAATATAAATGAAAAATAGATTCACAATTTGAGGGGGAAACAAAGTTGGTGCCTTTGTCTTTTGAGGCCTTTTCTGTGATGCCAGCAACCATGATCAAAGGTTCAGAGGAAACATGGAGAAAATAACCCGAAGAGTCAAAATAGGACCAGAGACACTACAACAATGCTTTGCATGTCTAAACAAAAACTGGAAGGAGTGACTTTAACCTGGCCTTTGGTTTTCAGCTAACTACTTAGCTCCTTTAACCTCTAGCCATTAGTGAGGAAGGCTTGAGAATACTTACATAAGGAGCAGTGAAGAAAACACACCTTTTCCAAACACAAGGGATACTGCCTGTGCGTATGTCAACCACATGCAGCTTCTCTCTGCCAAAGAAATGTGGTTAATGGAAAGTCTTTAAACCTCCAGGGCACACCCAGCTGCATGACTAAGCCCTATGTGTAGCAGTTAGCTGCTAAATGACCACAGATGGAGAAGATGTAATGTTTCCAGTTGGGAAATGCCAAATACTAAGATCCTGATGCCAATGAGAAGCAATATTCTTAGAAATCTGGAGGCTTTGGAAAAATAGAGCTTAGTGGAGGTGCTTTAGTAACAGAGACACATTGTCTGTTGTTCTTTCACTTCTCTGTACGTGTTATTTCCCAAAGCAATATTTAAGCTACTAAGTCCTAAGACAATTCTCCAGAATGCAGAGAGATACAAACAGATAAATCTGAGATCACCCCTCTCTCTCATTCTCTTTTGCTAATTTTTATTTATGATCATTACTCTATGTGTGTGCAAACATGTGTGTGTGCATACACGTGTGTATGCTACAGAATGCATGTGGAGGTTAGAAGATAACTGTGGATATGGTTCTCTTCTACCTTTAACTTGGTTCCAGGCACTGAACTTAGGTTCCCAGGCTTGTACTGTAAGTGCCTTTAAATGGTAGATCCATCCAGTGATCTCTTTTCTATTTCAAGGTACTTCTGCTGGGCAATCTTGTTAGACTGTTCAACTTAAATGAGCTGAGGCATGCTTATAGTTTATATAAATAAGTGGCTGAAAGATGGGTGTTCACAGAACAAAATATTCTTTATATTTTAGAGCAGTATAGTACGTTGGTCCTATATGGCAAAGCTCACTGAAATGAAGATCTTAGGAAGCAAATTCAGCTTCAACACAAGGCAGAATTCAGACAAATACCATTAAGAAATGAGAGGCCAAGTGCAATGATCAATATGATGCAAACCATAGACTAAATGAACAGTTGGCCTTCTGCATCTGCAGTTACAAGTTTCAAATCATCACACTCAGCAATTTGTGGATGAAAAACAAAATATAACAAGACAAACTGAGTCTGTACTGAACATGCACAGATTTTTCCTTGTTATTTCCTAGACAATACAGTACAATTGCTATTTATATAGAATACATAAAGTATAATTAAAGATGTGCATAAGATATACTCAAATATGGTGGCATTTTACATGAAACTTGGGAATCTGGATTTTGACACCTGTAAGTGTCCTGGAACTGGTCCTCCACCATATAACAGGATAT
>LZPO01099885.1:1638952-1663398 GCA_001675575.1 Neotoma lepida
GAGAGAGAGAGAGAGAGAGAGAGAGAGAGAGAGAGAGAGAGAAGTGATATGGAGGCCAGAAGACAAAAATGCATCTCCTGGTGCTGCAATTACAGGATATTGGGAGACACCCAGTGTAGGTGCTGCTGGTAACTGAATTCTCATACTCTGGAAGAACAGTTTGTTTTCCTAACTGTTGAGCTGTGTCTCAAGCCTTGGTGCTTTTGATTTTTAACTGCAACCCACCACATAAGATGAAATGTGTTTTTAGCATGTGGATTCAAATCTATACTTAAATTGTTTTTCTACTTTTAAGTATTCCAGATTTTGGAATTTTGGACTACTTGATGTAGGTCCATGAAAAAAAAAGTCAGTGGAAAAAAAATTAGCCATAGATAGAGAGTGGGTAAACATTACTTCTACAGCTCCTCAACTTCCAACTGAATATAGCTCCCTCTAAAATATATTCTCCCAAAGTAAGTAATGGATTTCAACATAGTTACATAGACCTCATGACTCCCGAGAGCAATATGACTAATATTCCTGTGGTGTGGGAAATGATAATGCATCTTTCTCAGAAAATAATTTGTAAAAATCAGTTCTCCTGTATTTTCTCTTGTATTTCTTCTTATCAACTCAACCTATAGTAAGCACAATATGACACTAAAGACACATGAATCTGTAGTTGAATCTGTGCTTCATTTTCTGTGCTGTAGAAAAAAAATGACAAACTTTCCTATAGATTTCTTCCTTTATAGCAAAAATATTGACAGGCATTGTTCAAAGTAAACTTCAAAAAATATCACAGAACTTCCAAGTCTGGTGGACAGGAATTAACTTACTTTCACGTGTTAAGGCAAAGGAAAGGTCAAAATTATGTATGGTTTATGACTCCAGCCAGGGAAGCAGGTAGGCTAACTGCATATCTTCACCTCTTCCTCTTCCTATCCAAATCCAATCCCCCCAGTCTCATGCCAGCTCTGCAATGGATCACTGGCAGCTGGCTCTCTTCCCTCCCTCCCCCCATCTCCAGTGGTTCATACAGATCTTCCCCTCCTAACTTCCCTCCCCCTACTCATTACTCTTTTTTTTCCCCAGACCTCAACTCCAGCAGGCACTCCCTGGAAACCCACAGGTCTCTCCTGCCAGGAAAGCAGTTAGGCTAACTGTAGGTTTTCACCTCTCAATTCCTCTGGGTCCAATCCCCCAATCTTGTCCCCACCACTGTAGTAGACAGCAGCCTTCTGCAGCCTTTCCTTTCTCTCTGTCCCCATTCTAGAGGACTAAGCAGACCCTGGTAGAACACCTTGATTTTCTCCATCCTGGGTGGTCCCCCAAGCCCCTTAGCACATCCCCATTCCTAAGTGTCAGCTCCCAATACCTAGAAACATATTTTACCTGGAACCCCCAGTGACTACACCAATCAGAATCTCAGAAGAGTTTCCTACCAGGCAACATATAACAACCACACTCTCCTAAGACCATAGAGGGCAATAGAAACCTAGGAACAAAACACCCAATCCAACAATGATAAGATCAGATATCAGTACCTAGAATTATAATCTTCCCAAGCCCATGTGCATAAAAACAAAAGGCAATAGCATCCAGGGAAATACATTGTCACTAGAGCCCCACAACCATACTCTAAGTGGTCTTGAGTACCACAACATAGCTGAAGTACAAATAAAAGACTCCTCATCAGAAAATTATTCATCTGGTGGGTCGACCTGTTGAATATCAATTGTCAGCTGCTGTATATTCTTAGTGGCCTCCGGTACTCACAGCAATAGAAATCCTAATTAAGACACAAGGGACATAGCTAAACATAACAAAAGCAGTTTACAGTAAGCTTATAGCCAACATGAAATTAAATGGAGAGAAACTCAAAGCAATTCTACTAAAATCAGGAACAAGACAAGGCTGTCCACTCTCTCCAAATCCATTAAATATAGTACTTGACATCTTAGCAAGAGCAATAAGACAACTGAGGGAGATCAAGGGGATACAAATTGGAAAGGAAGAAGTCAAAGTATCATTATTGGTAAATGATATCATAGTATACATAAGTGACCTGGGAAACTCCTGCAGCTGATAAAAACTTTCAGCAAAGTAGCAGCAAACAAAAATTAATGCACAAAAATCAGTATCCTTCCTATATGCAAATGACAAACAAATCAAAAAAGAAATCAGAGGAACAACACCTTCCACAATAACCTCAAACAATATAAATATCTTGGGGTAACTCTACTCAAGCAAGTGAAAGACTTGTATGATAGAAACATTGTAGAAAGAAACTGAGAAGATATCAGAAAATGGAAAGATCTCCCATGCTCATGGACAGGTAGAATTAATACACTAAAAATGGCCATTCTTCTAAAAACAATCTACAGATTCAATGCATTCTCTATCAAAATTCCAACACAATTTCTCACAAATCTTGAGATCTTGAAAAGACAATTTTTAGTTTCACATGGAAACACAAAAAACCCAGGATAGCTAAAACAATCCTGCATAATAAAAGAACTGCAGGAGATATCACCAATCCCTGATTCCAAGAACTATGGTAATAAAAACAGAATCGTACTGGCACAAAATTAGACAAGGAATCAAGTAGAAGATCCAAGCATAACTCCACATGCCTATGGACACCAGATCTTTGATAAAGAAGCCAGAAACACATACTGCAAAAAAAAAAAGATAGCATCTTTAACAAATAGTGCTAGTTAAACTGGATGGCTGCATGTAGAAAAATGCAAATAGATCCATATTTATCACCTTATACAAAACTCAACTATAAACAGATCAAAGACTTTAGCATAAAGTCAGATGATACACTGAACTTGTAGGAGAGAAAGTGGGGGAATAGCCTTGAACCCATTGGCACAGGAGACGACTTTCTGAACAGAACATAGTTAGCAGAGGCAGTAAGACAAACAATAAACAGGACCTTATAAAACTGGAGTTGAGAAAAGCTTCTGCATGACAAAGGACATTGTCATATGGACAAATCGTCAGCCTACAGAATGGGAAAAGATTTTTGTCAACTACACATCTGATAGAGGGTTTATCATCAAAATATAATAAAGAACTCAGAAAACTAGTTGTCAGGAAAACAAATATCCCAGGGGTACATATCTAAACAGAGAACTCTCAAAAGAGGAAACTCAAATCGCTGAGAAGCACTTAAAGAAATGTTCAACAACCTTAGCCATCAGGGAAATGCAAATCAAAATGACTCTGAGATTTCATCTTATACCTGTCAGAATTGCTAAGATCAATAAAACAATTGACAGCTCATGCTGGTGAGGATGTGAAGTAAGGGGAATACCCATACATTGTTGGTGGGAGAGCAAACTTGTATAGTCACTATGGAAATCAGTGTAATGTTTCATTGGGAAGCTGGAAATCAATCTACTTCAATATCCAGCTATACTACTCGAGGATATACTCAAAGAACTCTACATGCTATTAGAGAGACACTTGTTCAACTACGTATATTGGTGCCAGAAATTGGAAACAGTTTAGATGTCAGTCAAGAGATACATGGATAAAAAAAATGTGGTACATTTACACAATGGAGTATTCCTCAGCTGTTAGAAAATGAAACCATGAAATTCTCAGGTAAACGGATGGAACCAGAATCAATCATCCTGAGTGAAGTAACCTAGACCCAGAAAGACAAATATGGTAGGTATGTGTTTGTTTATATGTGGATGTTAGCTGACTTAGTTAGGGTTTCTATTGCTGTGATGAAACACTGTGACCAAAAAGCAAGTTGTGGGGGAAAGGGTTTATTCAGCTTACACTTCCACAGCATTTTTCATCATTGAAGGAAGTTAGGACAGGAACTCAAACAGGACAGAGTTCTGGATGCAGGAGCTGATGCAGAGGCCATGGAGGGCAGCTGCTATGGCTTACTCCTCGTAGCTTACTCAGCCTGCTTTCTTATAGAACCCAGGACCATCATCCCAGGGATAGCAACACCCACCATGGGCTGGGTCCTCCTCTATTGATCACTAATTGAGAAAATGCCTTACAGCTGGATCTCATAGAGGCATTTCCTCAACTGAGGCTCCTACTTTACTGATGACTCTAGCTTGTGTCAAGTTGACACAAAACAATTATTTTAGATAAGTCAATGGAAACCAAGCTATAATCTGTAGCACCACAGAGGTTAGGTGTAGAGTAAGGGACTAGGGGGAACAGATAGATCATCCTAGGACATGGAAATAGGGTAGATATGAATAGATGGGGGCCTATAATGGGAGGATCAAGTAGGGACGGGGAAGAGAAAGAGGAGGAGGAAAGGAATACAGGATAAGACATCTAAAATTGGGACTATTTGAAGGGTAATATAGAAACCTAATACAGTAGAAGCTCCTTTAAAAATATACATATACGAAGGTGATCTAAATGAAATCACTAAATATTGGGGGAGACAGAGCCCCAACTGATCATCTCTTGTCATCAAATGAAGCTTCCACAACTGAGATAAGGTTACATCTAACTGACTTGTTGGCCAAAGAGATCCTGTGGTAATCCCCAAATGACCCAAGCTATTGTCAAAACTATAGGTTGCTCCTTACAAATTGATTGCAAGGCCCCATTGCTGATTGAACTCATTGAACAGGAAGAAATCAAGCTGGTGCCTATCCGGAGCCATCACCCCTACATGCTAGTGTCTTTGGTACAGGAAGGTACTCTGTATGGTACCGAAAGAGAAATATAAACACCAACCCAGCCACAAACCCTTTGATCTACAATGGTGTCCTGTCTGCAAGATACACTAGAGCAATGGTGGCACAAAGATTACAGGAATAATCAACCACTATCTGATTTGACTTAAGGCCCACTCTACAAGATGGAACCCATACCCAACACTTCTTGGGTTACCAAGAACCTGAAATTAAATAGTGAAGTGACCTAGGGGAAAATTAAATACTACTGTCCTTTAAAAAAAGTAGCAATAAAATTACTCTTAATGATTGTGGTGATATTTTATCTGTGTACCCCAATAAAATTTATCTGAAGATCTGACAAAAAAGCCAGCTACTGTAGTAAACATAGAGGTCAGGCAGTGGTAGCACACGCCTTTAATCCTATCACTTGTGAGTTCAAAGCCACACTGGGAACAGAGCCAGGCATCGTGATACATACCTTTAATCCCAGCACTAACCATAAAGGTCTGGAGTCTGTACAGACAGACAAGAAGTGACAGAGCTGGGCAGGAAGAGGAAGTGATAAAGCTGGGCAGAGAGAGGAAATGAGATGGCAGAACAGAAAGGCATATAGGCGTGGGTATACAGGAAGTAGGTCTCTTTGGCAGAGGATCTCCAAGTAGTAAGAACGTGGCTGGCTTCTTTCTGCTTTTTTGATCTCTCAGCTTTTTTACCCCAATATCTGGCTCGGAGTTTTTATTAATAAGATCGTTTAGCAATTCATCTACAAATGACATTCTTCTGTACCAGCGATTCTCAACCTGTGGGCCGAGACACCATATCCTGCATTTCAGACACTTATATTACAATTCATAATAGTAGCAACATTACAGCTATAAAGTAGCAATGAAATAATTTCATGGTTGGGGGTCACAAAACATGAGGAACTGTATTAAAGGGTTGAAGTATTAGGGAAGGTTGAGAACCACTGCTCTATACCTATAGATCAATGCCTTGCTTAGACGTCATCAAAGAAGCTTCCTCCTGCAACCTATGGGAACAAATACAGAGACCCACAGCCAGACATTATGCAGACAGACCTTGCAACATTCAACTTTAAATAAGATGTCTTCATTAAAACCCTCCCCTCAGAATTCAGGAAACCCTGAGGAAGCAGGAGAAGGAAATTTAAAAGCCAGAGGGGATGGAGAAAACCAAGAAAACAAGTTCCACTAAATCAACATGATCAAAGCTCATATGAACACAGAGACTGAAGCAGCATGCACAGGGCCTGCACAGGTCTGCACCAGATGGAGCCCTAGAACAGAAAGAAGTAGACACATATTCCCATCCCTATCTCAGAAGCAATCTGATAACCACTTGCAAATGAAAATTTAGTCTCCTCCAAGGATGTCTCACTAGAGAAATCAATCTACTCTTAAGGGTGGGCTGCATGCCCAGCAGGAGATCGCCAACAGAAACAAACTAAATGGTGTCTATGGAGATTCCTTGTCTCATAATGTCATGTCATGGCTTTTCCTTCTTAGTTTTATCTTATTATTTTTTATTTTAATTTAAACTTATATTTTTTTCTTTTCTCTTTTCACCCTATAGGTCCTTTGCATGTGTATATTATGGCTTCTAGTTTAGTGCTTTTATAGAATTCTTGAGTGTGTGAATGAGTGGGTCTCTATTTCTTGTGCTTTGGGTTCTTTTCCTTGTTTGTTTTGTCTAATTCTGATGTTTTAGTTTTTGTTCTATATTTTTATATTATATTTTAATTTATTATTATTCCTCAGAAGCATATTTGTTTTCTAATGAGAGACAGAAATTGGGTAGATCTTGATGGGAGGGAAAATGCAAAAGATCTAGGGAGAGTAAAGAGAGGAAACCATAATCAAGATATATCGTGTCAGAAAAACAATTTTCAATTAAAGGAAAAATATTTTTTAAAAATTATGTATCATTTGTATTTAGCAGCATTCATTCATTTATTTAACAAATGCTTGGCTATTCTTTACTGTATAAAAGGTCCTCTGATACATAATCTGATGATGATGACTAGCAAGACATTGGTCCTAGCTTTGGGAAGCTCATAACTTAGCAGAAAATTAGCCAAGCAATTATCTGTAATACGAAAAGATAAGTGAATAGTATCTCAGGGATATGGGTAGAAAAATGTAAAGGAATAATATTCAAGAAGTTCTTTCAGACTTAGAAGAAATATGAGTGAATGACACAAGAAAAATTGAAGAAAGATCTGTAAGCTTTAAAAAATTCTCCTTACTGTAGAGCTATTTTTAACTGGTACTTTTGGAAATATTATTTCTAAGTTCACATTATTTTACTTCCATTTTTCTCATTCCTTCCTTCTACCCTTTCCCCTCTATCTACTTCTCTCCCTCCTTCTCTCTCTCTGTCTCTCTGTCTCTCTCTCTGTTTTGTTTAGGTATCAAACATAGGACCTTGCACACAGTAGGCAAGTGTTCTACTAGTGATTTACATGCCCTAGTCGAGTCTGAGTTTAAGTTTTAAAATTGATAAATAGTTTTTAAATTTCTAGAGATTCCAGAGCAAAGGGTAGAAAACAAAATCACACAGATATGAGATAAATCATTACCTTTTTATAAAGTAAATGATTATATTTTAAATGAAGCTAAATAAATTTATAAATAAAGGCTAGCTGTTCAACCGTTTATAAGAAAATTCCAAGTAGTCCTCCATTTTTCATTTTCTTTAAGAAATGGAAAAATCAAACTTCTCTGGATGAAGTGCTCCTCAGTGGTTGTTGAACAGAGTTTATGACTAACTTTAAACATAAAATATGCTTTTGTTTTTAATCTGGTGAGCTATCACCATTCAGAACATGGCACAGCACTACTTCCTAAGCAGTGCACCATTATTTAAGTAAAATAAAAAAAAAAAACAAATAATTTCCCTTGACCCAAGGCATGTGCACAGTATAGAAAGAAGTTCAAAACTGAAAATATTTAGTGTGTTATTTGATATTAAATTTATTTTTTTTTTGCTTGACGTGATTGATGGAAGCTCCACTTAAAAGTCTGTGAAACTTTGTGGGGCTAAAAAGACAAGAGTGCTTTCTCTTTTCTTTTCTCCACGGCAGGAAGCCAATGCCCATGCTGATGGGACTGCAGTGCCTGCACTGGCATCCCTGGGAAATAGAGTGATTGGACATTGTTCTAACTACGATTAAAATTCTGTTTTTAAAATGAGTATATATGTGCCAGATACGTGCATATATTATTTTATCTTAAAGTATGACAAATTATGTAAATTAACTTCATGCTGAGAAGCAGAAATATTACTCAATTGAAGGAAATCTCATCCTGGGTGAGAATTATTGTACAATTTCCTCTGTGTTTTGAACGAGGCACTTCAGGCTGAATAAAAAGATACACATATTGCATTCTAGAAAGGAAAATAACAACTTCTCATAAGAAAGACTCATGCTATCATTTTCCTGGTATTTTACGCAATTCAAAGTGGCAAGAGCACAGATTGAAGAACTTTTTGCAAATCATAAGTTTTCATTTTCAAAACAATACACTTAACAATTGCATTAGTAATAAAGTGGCTTCTTTTGAGCTATTGTTCATGATGACTCTGTCTCAATCTGGAATTTGAAGGGGCTCTAATATCGCAGACTGTGAACAACATGAAAATCACCACCTAAGTCTATTGTAGGCACATTTCCTTTCCTTTTCAAGACCTGCAAAATAATGAGACAAATAAGATTTTGAAATGTATTTGTCAGGCACTGGACTATGTGTAGCAATGTGAAAGGAATAAACCAATTCAAAAGATGCAGCTAAGTTAACACTGTGAATACAAAACACGGATGCTAACACACGCTTTGTTGCGTGGTCTGAAAAATAAATGCTTCTATGTTAAGCTTGCATTTTCTGTCTCACGCAGACAAATGAAATTGAGCGACTAAAATTTTATAGCATTGTAAAAATAGCATTAAACTTTTCAAAATCATAGACCTCAGTAAGCTCTGCCCACCTTAGTAGAAAGCAATGATCTTTTACTGATGATCATAAGATAAAGGCAGCAAAAACACAATATGGAATCTCAGGCATAGGAAGTTCAAATCAAAAAAATATTAAGTGTATTATTTGATATTAATTAAATTTATTCTTTTTTTTTTTGCTTGACATGATGGAAGCTTTAAGCGGAATATTATTCCGCTTAAAAAGTCTCTGAAACTTTGTGGGGCTAAAAAGACAAGAGTGCTTTCTCTTTTCTTTTCTCCACAGCAGGAAGCCAATGCCCATGCTGATGGGACTGCAGTGCCTGCACTGGCATCCCTGGGAAATAGAGTGATTGGACATTGTTCTAACTACGATTAAAATTCTGTTTTTTATTTGAATGAAAGTAAATTGAGGAAGGAAAGATACAGAAGTGGAGACATAGCTTATTGTTAGTTCATTGGTTTCTTCTTTGTTTTGTTTTGTAGTGGTAGTTATAGTGGTGGTGGGTGTGTGTGTGTGTGTGTGTGTGTGTGTGTGTGTGTGTGTGTGTGTGTGTGTGTGTGTGTGTGTGTGTGTGTTTGTGTAGAGTTGTGCATGCAGATACAGGTGAATGAGTATGTTCGTTCAGGTAGAAGTCAAAGGTTAGTGTTGGGTGTCTTATTTGATCACTCTCTATCTTAATTTTTTTTGAGACAGGGTCTCTTATTGAACTGGGGCTCACCAATTTTGCCAGGCTCGTTAGCACGCAAACATCTACTTGTCTCTGACTCCTCGTTGCTAGGATCACAGGCACATGGTCGCCAGGTGAGTGCTAAGGATGCAAACTCAAGTGTGTATGCTTTTGAAGTAGGTACTATGCTGACTGAGCCAATTTCCTAGTCCTTTGGTTGTGTTTTCTGAGACAAGTTTTCACAGTCACACAGGCTGAACTGAAGCTTAGAACCATTCTACCTCAGTCTCACATACTAAGACTATAGGCATGTGCCACCATATCCACTCAGAATTTTTAAAAAATATATTTCATGTTCATTTGGTGCTGAATGAACAAGGGATGAATATAGGAGCAGACAGATTTACAGATTTGTCACAATGAAATGCACAAATTTCTGACCTGAGGTTACAACAAACTGCTCTTTCCTGTCCCCAGACACAAAATTGTTCTTTTAATACTTTTGCCAGCGTCTATGTATGAAATGTATGGTGTATATGCTGCAAGGAATTCCATTAAATTAGTAGCAATGGGCTTCTGTCTTTGACAAAGTAACTGAGGACAAGTTTGTCTTCTTATTGTAAAAAACTAGCAAACTGGATTAAGTGTAAAAAGCAACAACTTTTAGACACAGGCCTGCAGACAATGTATTATGGAGTTCCCTAAGAGCAAGAAAATGAACACACTGAGTCTATCAGCATCTCGCCTTCCTGCCAGGAGGCACTTGGTGAGTTTGGCACCTTCTTAAAAGGACAATTCAAAAAGAAAATGCTGGTTTCTTTAGGTTGAGGAGAGATTTGAAGAGGGTAGAATTTTGGAACAGTAGCTGAAAGGAGGGAACTGCACACAAGCCAAGGCTCTGGAAAATGTCTTTCAGGTTCACTTGAACCTGTGGCTAGGTAATGCAAATATGTTCGCAATGAAGTTTACAAGCAAGAGAGCAAAGTTGCAGCCAACACTGAGCACTGTCTGGCAGATAGTTCTTAGTCCATTTAGGTTGTCCCTGACCTATTTGAGATCTCAGTCTCCTTTTAAGAACATGAGATAATTTTTAGCTTACATATTATTGTGATATGTAGATAGACATTTGAAAATGATGAAAACATTTTAAAGACAGCATTATGGAGGTATAATTGATAAGTGATGAACTGTATCCATTCAACATTTACAATTTGATGAGTGTGGGTATTCCACACAGCTGTGCTGAAATGTATGCAGTAATGCAGTAGAAGACAGACACAGATCTGAGACTCAATCCATACTTGAACTTAATATCCTCAATGTTCTCTTAGAGACAGTATGTAGAGAGGTGTGAAAATTAGCAATTACAGGGCAAGCTTCATGCTAGCACTAAGGTGGGCATATTCATATGCTATCTCAACTTAAAACATTGTCACAGCCCTGACAGCTAAATAATTGAATCCCATTTGTAATGATCAGAAAATTAGTCCTCAAAATATAACTTGCTGAAGTTACTGCAACTGGAACCAATACTTTATTCAAGATTTAAGACAGTTAACTCAGATAGTTGGTACTCCAAAAAGCCCAATCTCGTCCCATCAAAACAAGATGACAGTATTCCAGTATTTGTACTGAATTTCAGAGGAGGAAAGGGAGCTGATTTGGTGCGCTTGAGAACACAGGCATGACCTGATATGAGAGCCAGGTATATATCATCATGCAGAAGTTTATGTCAGAATTAAAACTATATTCCCAGGTTTCTTGATATATGACCTTAAAATAAAGTACAATGAACTTCATTCTAAGAGCAAAGTCTCTAGAGAAAGAGATGAAGTCAACCAATTTACCATAATGTTACAATGATCTCTTCAAACTCTCTGAGCCTCTATTTCCATATCTACAATAGGACCCAAACTGAACTTGTTTTGATGAGTTAATATCTCCTGGAAGGTTTATGTATTAGATGGCACATTCCTGGCATTCAACACTTTCTTTTAACCATGAATTTCTTTGTAAAATAATAATAGTCTCCATTTGTGTTGTTGGTTGTCTGTTATTGTCTATGTATTACTTTTCAACCTAATTTCTGTCACATAGCTTGTTTATATGATTATGTGAATATTATGTGAGAAATGAATGCTTCCTGAGGAAAAATATAATTGGCAATAAATAGAAGCAGTACCTGGTATGGTAATTTAGTAAATTTAGGGTGGACATAACTTTTTAACACATGAACAGCAATATTTCATCATTCTGTGAGTTCAGCTTAATGGCAGATCTCCACATTATCTAATATCCACATTCACTCATGAATCTGTAGTCAATTGATGATCTCTGGACTAGTTCATATTTCTGATGGTTAGTTACTTCTGTTAGCAAGGTAAATATTGTTATCCATGCTGAGTGCCTTACATCATACCGCAGGCTCAATATTGCAGCCCTTTTCAGGTCTCTGCTTGCATCATATATGGTATTATCTTACCAAGCAGAGCAAAAGTCATATGGCTAAGTAGTCAAATAGTGACTTGAAGTGCCCAAGGCTTGGATAACAAGGAAGGTAAACATGTAGCTACTTACACACAGGTTAAAAAGCCAGGGACCTCTTAACTGAAAATATCTCGTATGAGGGATAATTGCTGTGAAGAAAGTAAGACAGACTTAGATAAGAAAATAAGAAGTAATAAGACCAAGACTTTCTAGAACCTGAAAGGGGTATGTCTTTATTAGAACACAAAAAGAGAGATAAAATTATAGCTATAAAGAGAAGATGTTGCTATAAAAATAAATAAAGACAATTCACAGGTAACTTCTAAAAGCTTGATATCTTAGTTATCTGGCTTTTGCCTTTAGCATTTTTAAAAAATTCTTACTGACGTTCACTAAGACACCTACCCTATACTCTTATTTCCATCTGGAAACTTCCCCTTCATATTTACATCATAGGAGACTCAAAGACTTGGAACTGCTTTTGTTGTTTTGGTTTGGTTTCCTTTTCTTCCTTTCTTCCTTTCTTCCTTTCTTCCTTCCTTCCTTCCTTCCTTCCTTCCTTCCTTCCTTCCTTCCTTCCTTCCTTCCTTCCTTCCTTCCTTCCTTCCTTCCTTCCTTCCTTCCTTCCTTCCTTCCTTCCTTCATTTTTTGCTTTCTTTCTTTTTCTCTCTCTCTTTCTTTCTTTCTTTGTGTGTGTGTGTGTGTGTGTGTGTGTGTATGTGTGTGTGCATGTGTGTTTTCTGAGAAGCATTTTTAACCAGATTCGCCACAACAGACAATGGAAAAGATATTATGAGAAAACCTTCTTGCTTAATACCCATAAATTTTACACAATCTCAATTTGACTCTGTAGACTACAGAAAACCCTAAAAAGATTAATTTTATGCACATAATTTCCTCCAAATGAATAAACTGGTCATTAGAGCTGAATCAAACTGAGATCCTAGAGAGATGGCTGTACCAAATCTTTCCCCCACACAGGACACATGAAGGCTTCATTTTTAAAAAGAAAGGTTATTATAATAAGTTATGTTTTGCTGGAAATGTAATTCAGTTGATAAGACTTATTGCCTATTATTTATTTTTTGTGTAAGTATGCATTCATGTTCATGTGTATGTGAGCGCAACTCTATATGTATGTGCTCGGGTGTGGAGATAAAAAGTGTCATTCCTCAGGAGTTGTCCTTTTTCTTTTCTGTGACAGGGCCTCTCGTTGGGATTTGGGGCATACCAATTAAGCTAATCTGGCTGGCCAGCAAGCCTCAGGAATCCTCTTGTGTCCATTTTACCAGCTCTGGATTTACAAGTGCACACCACCACATCTGGCTTTTAGGTGTGTGCTGTGGATCAAACTCTCATCTTCGTGTTTGCACAAAGTTGTGGCTAATCTCAAGTGTCAACTTGATGAGCTCTAGAATTGCCTGGGAGGCAGGCCTCTAGACATGTATGTAGAGGATTATCACGATTAGGTTGGGGTGGGAAGACCCACCCACTGTAAGTGGCATGATGTACAGTCTCGGATCTAGGACTGTAACAAAAAGAGAAATGAACTTCCCAAAAGCATTCACTGCTTTCTTCTTGACTGTTGATACAATGTGATCAGCTGCCTCAAGTTCCTGCAGCATGAAGATATTGCCATAATGAACTGTACCCTTGAATTGTGAGTCAAAATAAACCCTTTCTCCTTTATATGGCTTTTGTCAGGGTATTTTATCATAGAAGTAGGAAAAGTAAGAAATAGGCAAGCCCTTTACTGAATGATCTATCTCCCCAGTGGTGAAGGTTAAATTTCTGAGCATTTACACATGAACACACACCTTGTCTTAGCCCATTTTTCTGTTGCTATAACAAGATAGCACAGATCCATTAATCTATAATTAACAAAGATACATTGGTACACTCTTGGGCATATACCCAAGGCATGCTCAATCATACCACAAGGACACTTGCTCAACTACATTCATAGCAGCATTATTCATAATAGCTAGAACCTGGAAACAACCTAGATGCCCCTCAATCAAAAAATGGATAAATAAAATGTGGTACACATACACAATGGAGTATTGCTCAGCTGTAAAAAACAATGACATCATGAAATTTGCAGGCAACTGGATGGAACTAGAAAATATCATCCTGAGTGAGGTAACCCAGACTCAGAAAGACAAACACGGTATGTACTCACTCATAAGTGGATACTAAATGTAAAGCAAAGGATAACAAGACTGCAAACCACAGCTCCAGAGATGCTAGCTAACAAGGAAGACCCAAAGTGGGATGCATGGATTGCCCTAGGAAGGGGAAATAGATGAGATCTCTGGAGTAAACTGGGTGCAATAGGGGGGAATATAGGGGAAGGGATAGGGGATGAGGACATGAGGAAATGGGATGGTGGAGCTGGAATGAGGACAGAGTGGAGGAGCAATGAAAGAGATACCTTGATAGAGGGAGACATCATGGGGATAGGGAGAAACCTGATGCTAGGGAATTTCCAAGGAATCCACAAGGATGACTGCAGCTTAGACTACTAGCTATAGTGGAGAGGGTATCTGAACTGGCTTACCCTAGTAATCATATTGATGAATACCATAACTGTCATCATAGAACCTTCATCTAGTAACTGATAGAAGCAGATGCAGAGATCCACACCCAAGCACCAGGCTGAGCTCCAAGAGTCCAGTCAAAGAGAGGGAAGAGGGATTATATTAGCAAGGGGGTTCAAGATCATGATGGGGAAATCTATAGAGAAAACTGATCCAAGCTCGTGGGAACTCACGACCTCTAGACCAACAGCTGTGGAGCCTACATGGGACTGAAGTGGGCCCTCTGCATACAGGAGACACTTGTGTAGCTTGGTCTGTTTGAGGGGCCCCTGGCAATGGGATCAGGATCTATCCCTGGTGCATAAGCTGGCCTTTTGGAGCTCATTACCTATGGTGGGACNCCTTGCTCAGTCTTGATGCAAGGGGGAGGACTTGGTCCTGCCTCAACTGAATGTACTAGGCTTTGCTGACTACCCATGGGAGGCCTTACCTTGTCTAAGGAGGGAATAGGGAGTGGGTTGGGGAGTGGGGGAACGCTGGGAGGGAGCAGGAGGAGGGATGAGAGGGGGATCTGTGGTTGGTATGTAAAATGAATAAAAAAAATTCTTAAATAAAAAAATACATTGGTACATGACTCAGAGTTTCAGAAATCTGAGACTGAAGGGGCCCTATCTAGTGATGGTTTTCTCATTCTTCCTTCAGTGGTTCAAAAGCAAAGAGAGAAAGAGAGAGAGAAAGAATGAAAGAAAGGAAGAGAGAATAAGAAGCAAATGTACCCTTTTATGAGGACACAGTTATCCACTTACAAATAATCTGATCAGTTTCAGCCTAATCACTCCTTAATTGCCTTAAGATTCCAACACAAGAACTTTGGGGCTCTTGTACAAAGTATACTACCTCTGTATATACATTTTTAAACTTTGGCAACTGAAATTAGCTGAAGTTTCCACATATTCAGTAAGTATTTTTGGCTCAGGCTACTTTACAGGGTCAATTCATATTTACTGGAAATCGGTTTGCTTCATTTTTCTTCCTCTCATTACCAAAAATATTATCTGGGACTACATCCAAATAAGTATTTTACTAGACACTCAGCTTGATTGCTGTTTCTCAATAGTTTTGTTCACTAAAAACAATGACAAAGTTACCTGAAGGTAGCTTAGTATGTAAATATGGCGATTGAACTGAAATTATAAAGTCAAGAATCATGCCTTCGACCACAAAAATTTCATTTCAATAGGCACTAGATTATAGTCAAATAGGTAGGCGATGTAGCAGTCAACAGTAATCAGTCAATTGACTAATTGTTCTGGTTGTTTCATGTAGCTACATTTCTGGGACAAAATTCAAAGGCAAGGGGAAAGGTAATTAGTGTATTGATTGCATGATTGTATTTAAGAAGAAAATAAAGAAATAGAAACTCACAGTGGGAAAGAAATTTAAGCAATTACTTTATTCATGAAGCAGGTTGAATTCTTCATCAGTTTGGGGTATTTTATTTGTTTTGTAAGACACTGGTACTATCTAAAAAGAATGTTTAGTCCCTGCTTTAAAAGAACTCACCACAGCAAAGTCTGAACATAAAATAATGATGATAATAACAATAATAATAATTAGGAAGTGGTTATTTGCAACTAAAAAGATCCCTTAAGCTATTAATAGACACTCAATTCTTCTACCTATTGTATATGGCTAATTTTCAAAAGCATTGCCTCATATCATCTCAGCAATTTTGAAACAGATTTTCTTTCCTTCCCCAAGGGACAGCATTGAATAAGCTATGAGTCACAAGGTTTATGGATTTGACATAATTTACATGTATAAGAATAGGCCAACTTATCATCTCTCCACCAGGAAAAGATGATAGTATAACCAGATGAAAGAGATATACTCTCAATTACATCTGTTATAATATAGAAAAAATAAAGTTTACTACCAAATATTTCATAATAAAACTTTTCCCATATTTCATATGGCCATTTGCACCCACATATTTATTTGTGTTTTAAAATGTAAAAGGTTCTTATATATTATCCAGTAAAAGAAGGATTTAAAATGTTATCTTTTACCTATATTTTCTTCTAGATATAGAAATTCTGAATCCAGGTTCACAATTTAAAAACACCAGTTTGGGTTTGCTGTTTAAGATTTCAATCATAAACATTACAAAATATCTTTAGCTCTTCCAGTCTTATAAAAAGTAAAACTGGAAAGGACAAAGAAACTGACTGATTTTCTCATACAGCAGGGTTTCTGCATCTTACAGATGATTTTCCCACCGTTTATTGTGTAAAATTGTTCCATAACTATTATTTTGGATTTTTTTGTTTTGTTTCATTTTTTGAGACATGTCTCTCTATATAGCCCCAATGGCCCTGGCTATCCTCTATGTACACCAGACTGTATGTACACTGTATGTACACTCGAACTCAAAGATCTATCTGCCTCTGCCTCCTGAGTGTTTGAGATTAAAGGTGCACACCCAACCCTAACCAGTGCTGTAACTATTCTTGTAATATTGTCTTAAACTATTTTGTGCTTTATCTCATATAAAGAATTTGTACTTAAATGTAAATATGAAGTATGCATAATAGTAGAAGGGAGACTGTAGGAAGAGGGTGTAAAACATGGTCCAAGAGTGGAGTCCTGTGAGAGAAGAAAAAAGGAAAACTCTCATCATGGAAGCTGTAGTGTATAGTGAGTCATGCAGTACACCCTTTTTTTCCATATATCTTTTTTTTGTTTGTTTGTTTGTTTTCGAGGCAGGGTTTCTCTGTGTAGCTTTGTGCCTTTCCTGGAACTCACTCGGTAGCCCAGGCTGGCCTCGAACTCACAGAGATCTGCCTGCCTCTGCCTCCTGAGTGCTGGGATTAATGGCGTGCGCCACCACCACCCGGCTCCATATATCTTTATGTGCAACTGTGCATTGCAAAGAGTCATTGGTCTAGTTTGAGGCCTCTGGTTTTTGCTACACTATTGATGCTGGGCCCTCTCTGGGACTCACCTTGAATATCCTGTTGTTGCCCAGTGTTGTGGAGACCCTGCAGCTTTGGGTCTGCAGGACCACCCCTTCACGCGCTCTAGCAGATCAGAGATGGGGTAGATGTTGGGGTGGGCCAACTCATAATCCTGGTTCTGGGTCTGAGTATTGCAGGATTGGTCAGCACGCCAGGGTGAGCTCTCCAGCATTCCTCGAGCTAGTTACCACTCCTTGCAGCAATGACTAAGGGGTGGAGTCATCCTTAGGGTTGGCTCTCCCACACCTATTCCCACACTTATACCTTCAGGACTACTGTGTTGTCCAGGTGAGGCGTAGGGGCCACTCTTCCAAGTGTTGCAGCTGGTGAAAGGCGGGGATAGCTCTCCCACTATTACGACTTCAGGGCCAGCTCTCCCCCCTGCTACAGACAGCTAGGGGCAGGGAGGTGGGGGGCATCTCTCTGCCACCCACACCACCATATGGCAGATGAGAGGTGCTAACGTTCTCAGGGCCATTCTCCTGCACCCGTGTCGATAAGTGAGGTGCAGAGTTTACTTTCCTGAGTACTGCAGCTGGTAAGGGGGAGAGTCAGCTCCCTCGCCCACCACAGGTGGCAGGAGCAAGGGGGAGAGCATCTTTCCCTCACCCTCACCACCACATGGCAGCTGTCCATCCCACTCTCACACCTTTAGGGCCAGCTCACCTGCCTGCTTTCCTGAGTGCTGCAGCTGGTAACAGAGAGGGTCTGGTAACAGGGAGGGTCAGCTCCCTCATCTGTCACAGGTGGTAAGAGATAAAGAGGGCATCTCTCCTCTGCCCACACCACCACACGACAGACTAGTAGTGAGGACAGCTCTCTCCCACGCTCACAGAGTTGAGGCTGGCTCACCCACACCTCTGCTAAAGGGTTGGCTCTACTGTGCTGCCTAGGCAAAGTGCAGGGCCTGCTCTCCCGAGTGCTGCCACTGGTGGGGGTAGGAGCAGCTTTCCTGCTCTTACGACTTCAGGGCCAGCTCTCCCACCTACCTCAGGCATCGAGGGGCGTGGTGGGGAGGGCATCTCTCCCTGCCCATGCTGCCATAAGGCAGATGAGGAGCAGGGCCAGATCTCCCAGGCTTGTGTCTCCAGGTAGGCTCACCTGTGCCTCCATCAACAGGGTCAGCTCCACTGTGCTGGCCAGATGAGGTGCAGGGCCTGTTTTCCCGATTGTTGGAGCTGGTAAAGGGGAAGATCAGCTCCCTCACCAACCAGGGGTGGTAGGGGCAAGGCGGGAAGGCATCTTTCCCTCACCCCCACCACCACACCACAGACAAAGGAGGCAGTACCAGCTACACCCCTCTCATGCCCTCAGGGCTGGCTCACCTGTGATCCCATCTAGAGAGTCAACTATACTGTGCTGCTCAGGCAAGGTGCAGGGCCCCATTCTTCCAGAGTGCCGCAGCCAGTGAGTGGTGAGTGGTTGGGTCAGGTCCCCCCCTGCTGCAGGTGTCTAGGGGAGAGGGTAGGAGGGCTATTGTTATTTGTATACGTGAAGTAGTACTTGCTCCTCCCATGACCTTGGGCTATAGGGCCCCAAGGAGGCCATGCTGCTTGCCATTGTACATGACCTCTTAAAAGGAAAGGAGAAAGGTCAGGAGCCCCTTCTCCCTGATGCCTAATGCCTAGTGTGATCGAACTGCCAGGTGGATTCGCTCCCATCAGAGGACGACTTCAGCTATCTACTCCGTTCTGTACTCCTGAGTGTATTTCCTCAATTTACCCTAATAAATTTCCCTAATACTCCTTAAGCAGACTCCCGCAGATTTACGGGATTATATATGCCTCTTTGAAAAAACATTTTTGCTGTGTGTAGCTTGCCCAACACTTGTGGCTTGCTGTTGTATACTTTATTCATGTGATGCCTCTTTAACCTTCAGAGTATAAATCGTCTGATGTTCTGAATAAAGTTGGCTATTGCATGAGATTTTAGTCTACCTCATTTATTGACTCAATTCTCTCAGGTCTCCTGGTAAACACAGCAGGAAACAAGAGAAGCAGATCACTGAGAGCAGAGGAAGAAAGTAAACAGTATAAATATAAGCAAGATGCAATGATAAACAAGCATGAAAATGACATAATGAAATCTATTTATCTTGCAGGCTAACTAAAAGAATTAAGTGAAAAAAGAATTAAGGCCAAGATCACAGTGTCTGATCTCCATATGTTATTACTGTTATAATTCCTGTTAACTAACCCAAGGTATCTGAAATACTTGAAAAACAATAAGACTACACAAGAGTGCCTTTGGTAACACTTGAGAACAACAACAGAATTGCATGTGAATGTATTTTCAGAGCTCTTCATCTCTAATTAGCGTCATAGACGCTTTATCAGTATTTCCACCCAGACCTTTTCAACTTATACTCTAGTACATAAAAATTTAAGAGAAAGAGTATGAAGTAAATAAGAGATAGACTATTATATTCTTCAAATCTATGGAAATTCTCTTTACAATTTATAATTGCTATATGTATATTCATAAATACTTGGACATTTAGCATTAGAGAGATCTAATGTCATTAAAGATTAAGTATCGTCTCTAGAAGTTCATTCAATGAATAATATGGGAGTAAGTTAGAAATTTATACTCAATATCCTTGATCAGTCATTTAGAGACAGCACGATTTTAATAATTAGCATTATCAGAATGGCTGCTGTGCCTTAAAACAATTATTTGAATGCTCCAAGTCATAGCTGCCTCATCTTTAAAACAAAGACAATATTTACTATCTTTGATGTAAATGTCAATGTATTAAGTGCCCACCACAAAGCAGACTCCAATAAAATTAATTTTCTTCTCTTGCGAATCTACAGATAAGGTCACACTGTGAAGAAGGCTGACATATTATAGCATGTAACAGAAACAGGTACAGGAAAAAGCATAGTATGGCAATGGATTGCTTATGATGTAGGGAATAATGATCCATGAAGTCTTGTTACTAAAGGAGGAAGAACTTCAGATAAGCTCCACCAAAAAAGAGGTGCATAAGTCTGAGTTATAGTCCTCTTGTAGGGCATGGATCTGTAAGACGAATTTCTAAATGGTTTTGTTAAATAAAAACATAGGGCCAGAAATAGGGTGAAAATCTGACAGAGATCAGAGGAATTAGGAACAGCCGCCAGCCTCACCTTAACAACGCCGCTGCCTCCAAAAGAGAGTGTGCCTGACTTCCTGTACCTCCACATCTATAACCCTTTCTGTTCTGTTCTCCCATTGGCTCTTTCAACCTAGCTATATCACTTCCTCCTATTGCCCATCTCTGTCACTTCCTGTCTGTCCGTATAGACATCCAGAATTCTATGGTTGATGCTGGGATTAAAGGCGTGTGTTTCCACTCTTTGACTCTGTTCTTAGTGTGACCTGGAACTCACAGAGATCCAGACAGGCCCTGCCTGCTAGGTGATAGGATTAAGGGCGTGTGCTAACATTGCAAGGCTAGCAGCTGACCTTGTTCATCTGATCCTCAGATAAATTTTATTGGGGGACATAGATAAAATACCACCACACGGATCCAATGAATAACTTAAGGAACTCACCTTCAACTTTCAGCCCCACTGCCTGAAGGTTAACACCACCTTACAAGAGGAATATCCTAGGGACCAATTGACTAACATGAGGACTTTTTAAGGACACTACACATATTTACATCACAGGAAGAAGTTAGATCACAATCATGCAGTTTCCTCCATCTCTCTCTCTTGAAACATGCACCTTTGGAATCCTGAATTGCTATTTAAGTACTGCAGACTCCCTGAAGTTTTTACAATGAACCTATTAAGTCTCCAATATGACTGCCCAAACATGAACTGAACAAGGATGACACCAATGGACATGCCAAACTGAATGAGAAAAAGTCCATGGGGCCTAAACCCTATACAAAGAACTATAGGCTACTAAGGAAAACTGGGAGTGGAGAAGTGGTCTTCTCCAAGGAAGAGCACACCAATTGGTTATCCAGTGTCAAATGATCAGCCTTGAAAACATGCATATAAGTAACATATGGACTGAGCAGATTATATTTAGGAATATAGATATACACATACATATGTTCAATTAATAACAATTAATTTAAAAAATAGAGCATGCATATGAAAAAGAGAAGGGGGAGGGATATGGAAATGATTGGAGGGAGGAAAGAGAAAGGATAAATCTAATTATAATCTCAATTTAAAAAGAAATGGGGTAGATAACAGTGAGGCATGGATCCTGTTGCTTCAGCTTCCAGCATCTCAAGATTTCCCAGGCCTAATATTTCTGAACGAAGAAGATTTTAAGATGCTAAATAATCAATAGGGATATTATGTTGAGGAAAAAATAAAGCACAGAGAAAAAAAGAGATGACATTCACTCTTAGGAAATGAAATGCCTAAAACTTTATGAAAATTCATGAATGAGAGGTAACTAGTGGTATCAGTCATTTCACTGAAAACCGAAAGATGATGCATTAAATGGTTGACAGTATTTTAATTACTTTTGAGGAATGGTCTATTATTTACTGGTAGGTGTAAATGCAACATCTTGCCTTCTTGTATGCGAATTTGCAAAATTTTCTATTCTGTTAAATGGAATCTGTCACTTTACTACAATGTCTAGGATGGCACAACACCAGGCAAACAGTTTGTATTCACTACATTGAGAGTTAGGCAATATGTAAGTGAATAAAGTAACTTTGCATGTTTAAAGAGTGATAGAGTTAGGAACCTGGAAAGGCAGGTCAGAGACAAATCATGGGCATCCTTGTGAACTAAGCTGAAGCAGTTTAAGCTTATTTTGAAAGTTACTTGGATCCATAAAGGGATTTAGCTAATGGAGTGCTAATACTCAGATTCATACTCAGTAAGATCTTAATAGTAGTGATATGCTAGACAGGATAAGATAAGAATAAGGAGTACAGGTAGGTAACCTAAAAATGGTAACATGGTCCAAAGATGTGCCAGAGAGATTTCAAAACCACATAGTAGAATACATACATAGAAAATTTGCATAATATATTTAATGGTGTTCATTTACCAAATGGGCTCTTATTTACAGCAAAATAAGTTAATTACATCTCTACATATGCCCCTTTAGGACAATTATTAAAAGTTTTTTTATTTGACTTTTACATTGTCTTTGTAATTACTGATTATTTCTGACAAGCAGCAATCAGTCGCAGTAATATCATATCTCAGAAATAAGTAACTGCCGTATGTATTAATTTCTTGTGATCTCAAGGAGTTAATAGACTTGAGCACACTCACCATGATAATCTTTTGGAAGTGAATTTTCTAATTCCTCACATAACTTCTAAAAGGAAATGTCCTGTTTCCTTACAAATGTTTCTTAAAACATTGTTATTTATGTAATCTTAGATTTTCAATGTTCAGAGTAACTATTCTTTACTAGAGCTGTCAATCATGTAATGTGACTTACTTTACATATTTGAAGTTGCTTTGAATAGGAAGTTGCATGAAAGCTTACATGTGAGGTAGAAAGAGAATGTGGGGAGTAGAAAGGGATACAAAATAGATGTAATTTTTGGAAACAAAGATAATCCTTGAACAATGAATGAACAAAATAGATCATAAAATAAATAACACTAGAGTACTAAAATGTGAGATTAGTAAACCTAAGAACCAGAGCACATTCAATGACAAATCCTCAGAACTAAGGGATATGACAAATACTTGAGGTCACATGCTGAATTAATCTAAACCTTGTGCTACACTAAAATATCATACTGCTATTGTTTAATATGAAATGTCTCCCATAGGTTTATATGTCTGATCACGTGGTCCCAGCTGGTTCCTATTTCAAAAGGCTTTAGAGCCTTTAAGAGTTAGAGCCTTGCTAGAAAAAGTGGGTCACTGGTGACAGGTTTTGAGATTTTAAAGCCCAACCTCACTTTCTGTTACTCTCTGCTTCCCGACTATTGATACAATGTGACCAGCAGCCTCGAACTCTTGGCTGTACTTTCCCTGCTATGGTGGATTGGATCATTTCCAGCGTGAGCTAAAACAAACACTTTCTCCTTTAACTTGCTTTTGATCAGATATTTTGTCACAGCAAGGGGAAAGATACTAACATACTACAGACAATGTAATTTATAAATATCAGCTTTGTCCCAAAGTTCTGGAGGCTGAAAAGCCAAAGGTGAAGACACTGGGAGAATTAGTATCTGGTGATGACCCACTTCCAATACACAATGTATTTTCATTGGGTAGTCACAAAGTCAAGGGGGTATGGGTTCTCTCTCTAGCTATATTCATAATGATACCAGTCCTTTTCTAAATCTATCCTTATCATATAGCAAAGAGCTTGCCATATCCTTGCATGACTCCAGGGATGAGCCCAACTGGAGTGGAAAGGGAATGAAGAAAAGACAGACATACAGACCTGTAGAAATATCTGAGTTCAATTGGACTGGGTTCTTTGATGGAGAGACCCAGAGCTCTTTAGAAGAAGCCATCAGGGAAATGCAAATCTAAATGACTCTGAGATTCCATCTTATACCTGTCAGAATGGCTAAGATCAAAAACATTAATGACAGCCTATGTTGGAGAGGATGTGGAGTAAGAGGAACACTCCTCCACTGCTGCTGGGAGGGCAAACATGTTTAGTCACTTTGGAAATCAGTATGTTGGATTCTCAGAAAATTGGGAATCAATCTACTTCAAAACCCAGCTATACCAATCTTGGGCACACACCCAAAGAATGCACATTCCACAAGGACACTTGCTCAGCTATGTTCATAGCAGTATTATTCACAATAGCCAGAACCTGGAAACAACCTAAATGTCCCTCAGTTGAAAAACGGATAAAGAAAATGTTGTACATTTACCAGCGGAGGATTACTCAGAAGTAAAAAACAATGACATCGTGAAATTTGCAGGCAAATGGATGGAACTAGAAAAAATCATCCTGAGTGAGGTAACCCAGACTCAGAAAGACAAACGTGGTGTGTACTCACTCATAAGTGGATACTAAATGTAAAGTAAAGGATAACCAGGCTACAACCCACAGCTCCAGAGAAGCTAGGAAACAAGGAGGACCTAAAAAGAGACACATGGGCTGGGCGGTGGTGGCGCACGCCTTTAATCCCAGCACTCGGGAGGCAG
>LZPO01099885.1:1663508-1714872 GCA_001675575.1 Neotoma lepida
AAAAAGAGACACATGGATGTCCTTGGGAAGGGGAAATAGAAGAGATCTCCTGGATAAACTTGGGGGTGCAGGTATGGGAACATGAGGGATCAGGTTGGGCAGGTTGGGGGCAGAACAAATGGGGAAAATAATGAAAGAAATGTCTTGATAGGGGCATTTTGGGATGAGGGAGAAACCTGACACCAGGGAAACTCCCAGGAATCCACAAGAATGATCCCAACTAAGACTCCTATCAAGAGTGCAAAGGGTGTCTGAACTGGCTTTCTCCTGTATTCGGGTTGGTGACGACCCTAATTGCCATCAGGGAACATCATCCTGTAACTGATGGAAGCAGATGCAGAGATCCACAGTCAAGCACTGGGTTAAGCTCCCGGAGTCCTGTTAAAGAGAGGGAGGAGGGATTGTAGGAGCCCGGGATGGGGTGGGGTGGGGTCAAGGTTATGACAAGGGAACCCACAGAGACAGCTGACCTGAGCTCATGGGAGCACTTTCACTCTGGACCGACAACTAGGGAGCCTGCATGGGACCAATCTAGGCCCTGTGCATGTGTGCGACAGGTTTGTGGCTTGGTCTGTTTGTAGGGCTCCTAGCAGTTGGATCAGAACCTTTCCCTGGCGCTTGAGCTGGCCTTTAGGAACCCAATCCCCAAGCTAGGTTGCCTTGTCCAACCTTGATGCAGGGGTAGGAGCTTGGTCCTGCCTCAACTTGATGTGCCGTGCTGTGATGATTCACATGGGAGTCCTGGCCTTTTCTGAATGGAGATAGAGGAGGAGTGGATGGGGTGCGGTAGAATGGAGGTCAGGGGAAAGAATTGGAGGAGAGGGCAGAGGGGAAACTGTGGTCAGTATGTAAAATAAATGAAAAAAATAATAAAATATTTTAAAAAGAAGCTCATCATTTTTATTATATAGTTGAATAGGGACTCAGGATTATGACATACAGCTGAACAAGGAGATAGGATTATTACATACAGATAAACAAGATGGCAGGGCTTATGGTATATAGCTGCATCAAAGAAGTCAGGGGTAGCTAGCTAATGATGGTAGGAACAGTTTCTGTAAAGGAGAAGTCTTCAAGCAGGAAATACTCAATATGGGAGATGGGACATTTCCTGCATACACTATCAGATTCCCAAGGAAGGTTTTGACATCCCCTGGGGTGGGTGTAGGGAGAGACCTTACCATTTCCACATAGGTCTGAGGCTAGGGTCCTTAACGTGGCCTTGCCCATGTCAACAATGCACTTTCACTCAGGACTTCACTTACTCAGGACAACTTCATACAAGAACTCTTTCTATATTGGCTTCACAGCCTAATATCATCACCTTGGGCATTAGGATTTCAACATGAGTTTTGGGAGGATATAAACATTCAGGCAACAGTATTTATCCAATTACTATCCTCTTCCTTACTATCACATTAGAACCCTAACTGTTCAAACAATGGCTTCAGCTAAAGGAAGTACATATCCAGTTTCCCTTTGAGCTGAAAGGTATGTGAGAAAATTGTTATGTAGGTCTTCTGGGAAGTTTCTTTAAAAGGGTAAAATTGATCTATATCATTTGTACAGAGAGAAGCTTAGGAGATCAATCTCAAAGCAGACAGCATGGTCCTATAGCCCTTATAATCTTCTTGACCCCTCTTCTGAGATGTTCTCTGGGTCTTAGGTGTAGGAGTTGTGTTGTAGATGTACCAATTGGGCTGGGCTCACCATGGCCAGTTGTTCTTTGAATTTTGACTAGTTTAGAAACACTGTTTAAATTGGGGCTTTATTTCCAATGGAAGTGCAGAATCTCTGTTGCAAGGGAAAGAGCTAACATCTATAAGCATTACTGTTTCTAGAAGTTAAGAATGTCAAGAATCACACAGGTCCAGTGTCACACACTTTTGTTCCCAGCACTCAGGAGTCTAGAGGTAAGCAGATGTCTGTGTGTTTAAGGCCAGTCAGGTCTACATAGTAAGTATAGTAAGTTCTAGACCAGTCAAGGTTACATAGTGAGACCCTGTCTCGAATAAATAGGTAGACAGACAGAAAGATGGATGGATAAATAGATAAATGGAAAGAAAAGAAAAGGGATAAAAATAAATAGAACAGAGACTAGAAAAGAATGTGATTTGGTAGAAGGGAGGCCAAAGAGTAAGGGATAAATAGAGTTGGAGGGATGGAAGGCAGGGTAGAGATGGGAGGACAGGGAAGGATAACTAACACTATGACCTTTGAAAATATCAAATGGAAACTTACTGCTGTGGAAGCGTCCTATAACCCATACCTATACAAGTACAAAAGGCATTTCAATGGAGTTACACTATAATGGAGGGTGGGGAACACTTCTCCAAGACATCGAGTCTATCATGTAAAAATCCCAGTGTCAGATATGGGTTACTCCTTTACTAGTTGTTGGTCAGTGGAGTCCTATAGTCCTCTCCTAAAACATTACAGGCTATTTCCATTACTCTTGATTACTCTTCAGTACGTGATATAAGACCCTGTTGCTGAAGACACCACATACTTGAGTCATAGGGCTTGGAGAAATCAAGCTGGTACACACTTGGAAGCTTCATCTCTACTGGCTAGCTTTCACAGTGCTAGAAGGTTGTACGTATTGTACTAAGGGGGAAAAGTAAACCAACAGTCTTACACCCACCAGTGCACATGTGAGCTATAATAATGACTGGCCCGGTACGATATTCCCATTGGTAAAATAGTGTCATGAATGTTATGGGAGTAACCAACTATTTCTGGTCATTTTTCTGCTTGATCTTAGCCAAAGGGCTGAGAAATGATCTCTGGTCATTTTTAAAGCCACAAAATGTAGCTCATGAGTGATACTGTTAACTAGAAAAAATCAGAAACAAAACAAAACAACAAAAACTGACTGGCTAGATCATAAGCCCTAGGAGAATCTAGCACTACTATTCTGCTAAATGGACATAGTGGTGAATGGCTCCCTAAGCTCTTATCTTTATACCCATAGTTAAGTGCATCTCAACTCTCATCAGAGAATCTCCTTTGTGCAGTAGACGAAGATTAATACAGAGACATACAACAGGTCAATAAGAGACTGAAATTCTCAGTATTTAACGGGACATCTATAACACACACACACACACACACACACACACACACACACACACACACACACACACGCACGTGTGTGCCCATCCTAAGGCCCTAAGGCTCAGGGATCATAATGGAAGTGGGGGCAGAAAGATTATAAGATTTAAATGGAATAAATATCTTCAGGGAAACAGTATTTACCAGACATGATAGGGTTGTTACACAAATAAGCTCACAGAGGCTGTGAGTGAACTCTTGCAACTGATAGCTGTTGGAGGGTGGTGAGTCAGTTTTCTTCAGGGATGTGGCCTTTGAGAGGCTACCCATGTTCCAGGTTCCTGCCTTGAATTCCTGTCCTGTTTTTCTTCCATAATAGATACAAGCTTCAAGGTGACATAAACATTTGCTTTCCTCCAGCTGTTCTCAGTCATGGTGTTTATCACAGAAATAGAAAGCAAACTAAGACACGATACAGTCCATACAATCATGCTATAGCTAGTCATCTTGACTCCTCAGATCTCTTATCTGTTTAATTGTCCCCTTGGCTTAATCTCCACAACACTTTTGAAGATCCCTAGCCAGGCAGTGTAGGCTGCCCCTTTATTTAGATTTGTCTGGGGTTTTTCTGCTGCTTGGAGTTTTTATAAAGAATGCCTCCGAAGTAATGAGTTCTTCTAATCACCATATATGAAGACTTCATAATAGCTATGTGATACTATAATTGACTTTGATGACATGGTTAAGGTGATGCCGTCTAAATTTCTCCAATTCAAAGGTACTATTTTCCTTTTTCTATATTTTTTTGGAGCAATCCACATTCAAGAGAAGAAGAATTTGCACCTTTCCTCAAGTGAGGAGGAATCTTCATTTTAAAAATTATTTCTTTTATTTTTTAAAGATTATAATTACATGATTTCTGCCTTCTTTTTCCTCCCTCCAAATCCTCCCATATAATCCTCCTTGTTCTTTTTCAAATTCATGGCCTCTTTTGTCATTAATTGTTGTTACACACACACACACACACACACACACACACACACACACACACAAAACAAATAAACAAACCAGAAGTACAACCTACTTAGTCTATATAATGTTACTACAACTTCAGTGCTGACCATTTGTATCGGATAACTAACTGCTGTACTCTTCCCTAGGGAAGACAATTTCTCCCTCTCTCGGAATTCTCTCTGGTTGCCTGTAGTTCTTTGTATAGGTTTGAGGCTGCTGGTGTTTCCCTCTACATGTCTGTTGTCCTTGTTCAGCTCATGTTTAGGCAGTCAAGTTGGTGAGACTTTACGGGTGTAATTTCTAATATTTCTAGGAGACACTATGTTATAGCAAACTGCCTGATCCTCTGGCTCTTATTGTCTTTCTGCCACTATTCCACAATGATCCATGAGCCATATGTGTAGGAGTTGTGTTGTAGATGTAGCCTTTGGGACTGGGCTCCACAACTCTGCATTTGATTGGTTGTAGTTCTCTGTAATGGTCTCTATCTGTTTCAAAGAGAAGTAGGAATCCTCATTTTTTAAAGAATACCATTGTAAGGAAGTTCCAGTCCCTCTCCATTTCATCATTATTCAATAGTTTATATTATTCTATAATCATTGATATTGATTTTATTTTTTTAAGTAATCAAATTCTATAATTATTTAGCTGAAATTGACCCAGCTTTGGACATTGGAAACTCTTTCAAGTAGGTTCTTTGCGTATTTTTTACAATTCCATTTCATTTTAGCTTTATAGTATTTTTCTTTAAAAAGTATAATGTAATAGTATTTGATATATCCTTGTATCTGGCACTGAAAATTGTTACTAGTATTTCTAGAATATTCTCTTCCTAGCCCAACAAACAGCCAGTTTTCAAGAAGCTCTTATTCTTTTTGTTGGGGAGAATTATTTAGCAACCAAGGTCTAAACTGTCACTAGATGTTTAAACTGTTCTCATTTATTTTAAAATGTTTTGTCCTGAACTCGTGCTGATGGCACTGTGGAAGGAGCTTTTGTACTACAAATTAGGCATATGCATTTGCTTATCTGTTAGTATCCAACTCTGCTGAAATGGGTCTTCTATTCAGACATATCATCCAGCTCATTAATGGAAGTTTAAGGCCTGGAGAGATGGGCCAGTTGGTAAAAGCTTTTGCTGGCAAGCATGAGGTTGGAGCCCAGCACTTATGTATTGAGTGTGTTTTGTGTTGCTACATTTACCTTCAGTGTATTATTCACTGAAATTTACTCTAGTGGCACACAGACTCTATTCTGCTTTTAGTGTAGTGCCTGCACTGCTGCAGGCTGTTTCTCAGTTTATTCTTCTACCTTTCCAATTCAGCTGCTTCTTCCTGCTTGTAACTCTGTGTACTGCTGGTGTTCTCCCACATGGTAAGCTTTTAGATAGAGCAAAACTTATGTGTACAAAGGGAAGATTAATGCCTCTGCTACAGTCCTAGACAGCTGCTGCACTGCTTAGCCTCAGAGATGGATCTTTCTTTTTTTGCTATCCCCATGGTTCACAGTCTCATTTCCCCCTACATGGCATCTACAACACATTATAAACTGGCCATGTATCAGTGGAGATCTTGAACATGAGTGAGTTTCTTGCCCTTTTATCAGCAGCAGGAGACCTCTGCACACTAGCGATTTTCCTATTATTCCTCCAGTGGCAGATAGGGATAGGGTTAGTCTAAGGTGGAAGGATGGATTTTCTTTTAAGTGGTAGAAAATTTAACTATTTAATAGATTACATTTTCTTGGAGAATAGAGCACTCAAGAGAAGGAATATATCCCATCAAATTATAGATAGTTGTAGTCATTACCATGCCTGCTGAAGTTTTTTCTTTCACAAAATTTGAGATGGAGTACTTTATTTTTCTTAGTATTAGTTTTGATTAACAAATCATAATTGTGCCTATTTATGGGGTGTAACATGATGTTTTTTATTTTATCGCTTTAAGGGTCTAACTTGTTGATGTTTGCTGGCTTTGAGCTCAATCCTTTTACCTGGGGTTGCAACATACATCACCATGCTGGTCTTACAATGGGATGCTTTCATATACTTTCATAATGTAAAGTGACTTACTAAAGCTAAAAAACACATAACTCATATAATTATCCTATAATTTTAAGTGATGAAACAGTTGGAATTTACTCATTATTTTAAAATATGGAATATATTATCATTGCCTACACTCAACCCATCATGCCACAGATCTCAAGACCTCCTATCTATCTAAACCTTTGTTCCCTTTAAATTGCTTTTAATTTTTTACAATTATTTTTTAAAATTCCATGCAGTATATTTGGATCATACTCTTTCTCCTCACCCAAGTCCTCCCACTTCCCTTCCAACCCAACCAAAGTCAAAGAACAAAAATCAAATCAAACAAACAAAAAACATGGAGTTTGTTTTGTGTTGGCTAACTACTCCTGGTCATGTGAAGTTGATATAAGGTAGGTTTTCTATTTCTCACCCAACATTGGCCAATCTTTGCCCGCAATGAAGTAGGTCAGGCAGTTTCCTCTGCATTCTCCAGAGACAAGTGACATTTCTTATCAAAACATAGTCAAGCTCCAGGTATGGAGAATTTTCTTGACCTCCTCCCCATCTGAAAGTACTCTACTTTGTATCAGAGAGAAGATATAAGTTTGGCCATGTTTCTCAGATTGTGTGTCTGTGACTAAATAAGATACTTGGTAACCATATTGTGCACAACAAGAAAGTCCTGGAACATAAATGAACTTTTCTGTATACTTTCAATCAAAGTTCAAACATTTCTAGACCTTACAAGTATTTATGACTAGATTATTTCAGATCTCTTGTTGGACCCCAACATCTTTTGTCTGTTCCATGGAGAAATTCACAGAAAGGAACTTCCAAGGAGCTGCAGATACGGCTCAGGGGTTAAAGTGCTTGCTGTGTAAGTATGAGCACTGGAATTTGGATCTCTAGAGCTCACAAAAATACCTGATGGGTATGATGGCCAGCAATAATTCCAGTGTTCAAAAGGCAGACAGAAGAATCTCAGAGCAAGTTGCCTGGCAAGACTACCCATTATCAGTGATCTCCAGGTCAAATTAAGATAGCGAACGATCGAAGATTCCTAACATCAACTCTGACCTTGAGCCCCCACGCTCACAAGTACACATGTACATGCATAAATGCACACGCACAAAAAAAAACGAGAAAGAGAGAGATGCAAAGTCTGTTGTAAGATGAATTGCTAAACAGTCTTACTAATAAAAAACCTGGAGCCAGATATTGGGGTGAAAAACTGAGAGATCAGAAGAATAGGAAAGGCCATAGCCAACATCACCTCACTGACACCTCAGTCTCCAAAAAGACCTACTTCCTATATACCCACACCTATATGACTTTCTGTTCTGCCATCTCATTTCCTCTCTTGGCCCAGCTACATCACTTCATCTTCCTGTCCAGCTCTGTCACTTCCTGTCTGTCTGTACAGACCTCCAGACCTTTATGGTTAACTAGTGTTGGAATTTAAGGCATGTGCCACCACACCTGGCTCTATTCCCAGTGTGGCCTGGAACTCACAGAGATCCAGACAGATCTGTGCCTCCCAAGCGATAGAATTAAAGATGTGTGCTACCACTGCCTGACCTCTATGTTTACTATAGTGGCTAGCTTTTTCCTCTGATCCTCAGATAAACTTTATTGGGGGACATGGATAAAATATCACCACAGTCCATCTGTAATGACCTTATAGAATTTGTAAACCTTCATGCTGTTACAGTTTGAATCTCAAATATCTCCACTAAACCTGTATTTTGTATAGCTGCTTCCCAATTCACAGTGCTATTTTGAAAGCTGTGGATCTTTAAGGAGATGGAGCCTGGCTGGCAGAAGTAGGTCACTCTGCATAGGTATTTAAAGATTCTATCATTGCCTGGTTTCAACTCCAAACCTTCTACTTGTTAGCCTGTTCCATGTGAACACTCATGCTCTTGATACAGTGGACTAAGTTTCCTCCCACCATTTTCCACACCACAATAGCCTGAAATTTATCTGAAACCCCGAGCAAAAATAAGCCTTTGCTCCCTTAGGCTGTTTTTGCCACGTTTTTGGTCACAGCAATGAAAATGAAAATAGTATACAGGTTAACGTATATTTAACATTTAATAACTCATTAAAATTCCATTCACTGTTTTCTTACCTGTTTGAATAATTCCTACCTCTTCCTTCCATATAATGCCAAGCTGAAAGAATTCCCACACCTCAATTTCTCCTTGGACAAGAGACTTTAGTTCCTTTGGAATTAAGTTCATCTTCACTTATAACATCAGATTGTTGAAAGACTTAACAATCTGTTACATTGTATATTATTAATTTTTTATTTTATAATAAGGCAGGTTCAATACTCTGTGTATTTTCATACCCCAAATTAAAGCAGAAATTGTAGTGATTCATCATTATCAAACAAAATACAAACATATTCCTAAACCGGAGCTACAGATGGCAATTGAATATTAAGACAATGAAAGTTGACTGAAAAGATTGGGTCTGCATAGGTGTATGACACTTTTAGGCTGAGAAAAATCCTGAAAACAAAGTAGCCACCCTGGGCAGTCATGGAAAATGCATGTAGTCATCACAGGGTATCTGTCATGGAGAGATTAAGGATTTTTAGATGTTAATGCATTTGAAATTGAGATGTGAACTGTAACTTGCAGAAAAGCTTTCAGAGATATTTTGTTCTCCTCCCCTGCTTAAAATAGAGTACTTTGTTGCTTTATCATCTTATTTAATACACTTTATGTTGCATACCAAAACCTTCTCATTTCTAAAGATAAGTAATTAAAGAGGAAAATATGTTTCATAACCTATATTTATGACTGATTAAAAAATCAGAAACACAAATATGCTAATATTTGGCTTCAGGGAGATGGAAAATATTTTTTATTCAATTTGACTAGTTTGACTAATATTTTTCTTACATATTTTGGCAAATACTTAGTAGTTTCCCCTAAGCACAGAGGATTTTGTCTTTGTATTTCAGTATATGTATTTGAGGAAAACTCAGCAATTTCCTCTTTGCTTGTGTGGATGTCAGTTCAATATAGAGAAACTTGCTCTGAAATGTGCTTGAGTCAGACACTTACAAATCCAAAATATAAAGACAAAGAGTCTCAATTCAATATTAATATGTGGTAATTGAAAAGAGCATAATTGCCTTAATAGGAGTGAATTACTCTGAGTTCTTTGTCTATGTATAATGTATTGAAATTTAAGATCATGTTATATAGTATCAAAACTCAGAAGCTTTTCAAATATTCCCAATACAATATGTTGATAAAACACTTGTATTGGTTACCATGGAAAGGGAGATCACCACATTGACTGCAGCTTGGTCTTGTCTCAGAGGAGCATAAATAGGGCTAGAATGTTGGTTTCTCAAGACATTTAAGTTTGTCTAACATTGTCCTTCAATGTAGTATCTATTAGGATTAAGAAAGGAATATTATCTATTTGTTCAGAACATTGTATATAATATACTTATTTGTCCAGGCTCACAGAGCTAGCAAGTCCCACAACTAGAATTTATGCATGTGAACCTTGGTTCCAGAGTCGATTCTTGGAACAAACTAGCTAGCTAGCTACTGTTATCCTCCTATAGTGGCATGCCACATGTATACACGCACAGAAAATTTACACATTCTATATTTTCCCCCTTTTAAAATATCATGTCTTAAGTATAGCTCTTCAGCCTTTACCATTCTAAAGTATTCGGCTCTATCCTTAAAGGAATGTCCTTAGAGCTGTATCTATGTGAAGCCCTTGAGGTAGCAAATAGGAAACTACGAATGTCCAGTAAAGAGAGAGTTAGGGACACAGGCTTGCTTAGCTGAGGCTATCTCTGACATTAGGGAAAGAAGTGCTGTTGATGACAGCACAGCATCTACTGCATCCTGAGTGGATGTCTGGATCCTAGTAGAAAGAGGTTTCCATTGAAACCCAAAATGGAAGTTTACAGAACTGAAATAGTAAAACTTCACATAGAGAAGTCAAAGCAGTACTACTTGGCAATAAGGAATGACAAAAAGGTGGAACTTCAGACAGATCCTTGCCATGCTACAGCACTGTCTGATGTGCATATGCACCATGTTCCTTCAGGGACAGAAGAGTGTTATGTATGGCAGCCAGTCAGAACAGAACAAGAGTGACTAGACATGGCTCTCAAGTCTACCAGCAGTAGGACTGTGATAACAGTCACTGTGTGGTATGAGTTGAAGGAGAGAAGGACTAGGAGACCTTGGCAGTTGACATGACTCCAAGGAAGAGTATCCCCATGTTGCCAGGCTGGTACTTGAATACTCCTGAATCACTCACAAGAAGGTGGCAAATAATTGAGTTAGAAGGACTTTATAGAGAACTTAAACTTCAATATATTTCATGGTAGGAAATTATTTTTCTCCTACTCAAAGTTTAGCTTTAAAATATTTGCTCACAACCACTTTAAGGCTAATGTCAGTGCTTGGGGAAAAGCAAGAAGGGAATGGAAGGGCGAGGGAACCTAGGAGAGGAAAGGAGAAGACAGAGTGGTGGAGAAGGGAAAGGAGAGGAGAGAGAGATTCTAAGTCTGCATATCTAGATCTGAGTTAGCTGTGCTTTAAGAATTAAGTAAACTCAAGGCAATGCAATGGCTCCCTAACAAAGAACACAGTCTTTGCTTCTTTGTGAATTACAAATGTTCTACAAATGTCTCAAAATCATTTGGCTATGCTGACTGATAATATTCTTGATGAGGAATAAAATGTTTTTTTCCTCCAAAGCTAATTAATGTAATCTTTAAAATATATAAATCCTGTGGTGAGCTCAAGTAATTGTAATTGAAATGTGGACCCTGCCAAAACTGAGAAAATTAAAGTTCAAACAAAATCTATTAATATATTTAAATTAAAAATAAAAACAAAATAAAGAAAAACCAATTAACATCTGGAAAGAGAGTTTGATATTTAGAATGACGAGATCACATTAGGCAGATATCAAATTAACACTTTGAATTAAGATGCTCTTGCCCAGCTGCCTTTCAAAGCTTTCTCTTGCTGGAACTAAAGTTGCTTCAGAGCAGTGCAGCAATACATAATAAAGGCATAGTTGTGTTCCCTAACTATTCCACACTGGGGTCATAAAAATCCTCTAAGGAATCTTTAGCAGCTTAGAGGTAATTGGAAAGAAGGGAAGGAGTTTATAATCATATTGCAAATCTTTGGTGGGGGTTATATGTAGATAAATATATAGAAATACACATACAAGTCAATGATGGAATTTAAAATTGATATACAGAAATATGCATTTGTTTACACGGCCCCTATTCCATCACCTTTTTTCCTTTCAGCAAGTGACTCAACAATTCCATTTAAAAATATATTAGAGTCATCTGGTATAGGATACAATCACAAACCTTTTAGATATACATATCTTATGACACTTAAAAATCTGGTCTATTCTGGTAAGGTAGTGGAAAAAATATAACCAGCCAAATTAATTTTGGTTTTGTTTTGTTTTAAACCTGAACTGACCCCTACCTAACTTAATTTAGGTACTCAGGTACTCCTAATTCTTACTAAATCCAGGAAATGAGATAAATTCATTTTAGTTTCTTTGAGATGTTGCTATGTGATTTTCACTTTTCATATGGTTGTTTTAGTATAAGCATTGTTACAGCCTCTTGCCATGCATTATTATAAGGAGTTCACTCTGGGAGCAATTTCTGCAGACATACTACCATAAAGAGGTTACAGTATATCAGTATTGATAGATCTGTTCTTACTTCATTAGCCAGGCAGCCAGGAGTAATTTTGAGAATCAGATCTAGACTCTGGTGGAACTGCTGTCCTTTCCTAAGACAGGCTGCAAAGTCTGCACTCTGTTGCACAACCTTGAGATGACCATTAAAGTTCAGAACTCCATCATGGGTGCCATTGCCAAATGACAACATTAATAAGATCCCTGAGATGAGATAGCAATCAAACATGAAGATGCTTCCAGAAACTTACAATTGGCACTGACAGGGACATAGGACACTCATCTGGTTGTGATTATTCTGGTTTCTTAGCCAAGGCAAAAGAAATGGAGTAAGGAAAACAAAACCTTTTATAGAATTAATTTAATGTCCTTACGTTGAATCCCCTAAAAGAACAAAAGGGCACAGATTAGGGGAAGATGTGGAATACTATAGAATAATTTACTGCCAGTTACTATATTTGAAAATCAAGCTGATAAGATGAGCAGGTAACAAATGCATCAATTCATCTAGAAATATTTACCATTGAAGCTACTAGGATGAGCAAAAGTAGAAAAGGTCATTCCTTCAGTCGAATTACAGAATAGTGTGGCTACAGACTTTCAATGTGATGGTCAATATTGATAATGCATTATGATTTAGAATCACCTAGGAGACACATCTGTAAGGAATGATCCAGTTTGGGTTAGTTTCTGGGTATGACTGGGGGATTTTCTAGATTAGGTTCATCTTCATGGGAAGAGGCACCTTAACTGAGGGTGGCGTATTTCTATGGGCTAGGGTGGTGGATTGAATGAAAGAGAGAAAGATCTGACAAGTTTTCACTACTCTCTGCTTCCTAACTGTGAATGAACTGTGTCCAATCCCCTCTTGCTCATATCACCATGCCTTCCCTGACACGATGGGCTACAGCCCCCCAAAATGTAACCTCAAGTAAATCTTTCTTTCTCTGGGTTGCTTTCATCAGGTATTTTGTCCCAGCAAGGAGAACAATAGCAATACATTTATTGAATGATTGCTTTGATGAAAGAAGCCCAATTCTGTGGATGTGGTACAAAGAAAGGTGACCTAGAGTGAGGGTTAGCAAAGTAATTTAATGAATGAAAGATGACTATACTAAACCCTGTTTCAGGCTGGAATTAAAGTTTATCCAACACATTAGTCCTTTCATTAATCATCTCTGTAAAAAAATGTGTTTACACTAACTTAGGTCTCCAGTGTGGCAGCTGCAAAGCTCTGCATACCAAATAGTGAAAACATTTCATTCTTTGTATTAAAACAATATTTGTAGTGGCTGCAGAGTTGACTTAGCAGTTACGAGTACTTGTTGCTTTTGTGGAGGACCTAGTTTCAATTCCCAGCACCCACATCATGGTTTGCAATGTCTACAACTCCAGTCCTAGGGAATCTAAGGATTCTTCTGAACTTCTCAAGCACCAGGCACATGTATTAGGTACACATGCATACACACAGACAAAATGCCCATATACATAAAATAATGAAACATCTTTTTCAAAAATACATTTATGTTTTAAATGGAAAGTAAAGTCACAATCTCAGTTTTCTGTTGCTGTGAAGAGACATCATAACCAAGACAACTTATAAAAGAAAGTTTATTGGGGGAATGCTTACAGTTTCAGAGGGTTAGTGTCCATGATCATCATGGCAGGAAGCATGACAGCAGGCAGGCAGGCATGTCTCTGGAACAGTAGCTAAGAGACTACATACGGATCCACAACTTAGAGGCAGAGATAGCTAACTAGAAATGGAGTGAATTTTTGAAACCTCAGAGCCCACTCCCAGTGACACAACTCCTCCAACAAGGCCCCACACATCTCTTTATCCTTCCCAAACAGTTCCATCAACTAAGAACCAAGTATTCAAACATGTAATCCTATGGAGGCTATTGTCATTCAAACTACCACAGCTTCTTCATGATATACTATGAGACAATTTTAGAAATAGACTGTGAATCATTCATACTTTGACACTATTAATACATATGAATAACTTGAAAATACTTAGCTTTCAAATGTATGATTCACACTTTAGGAGTTAAAGATTATAGCTCAGTGGTTAAGCTCATGTACAGCTCTTTCTGAGGACCCCAGTTCATTACCCAGCCCCCATATCAGGTAGCTCACAACCACCTGTAACTCCAGCTCCAGGGACCTCTGTAGACACCTGCATTCATGTGACCATATAGATACACAGAAACCTACATATAATTTAAAGCAACAAAAATAAAGAATCTTTCCTTAAATTTTCCTTTGTTTAGGACCAGTCTGCACACTCTGTTTTCTAGATTAGAAATCAAAATGTGAATTTACGTACAGCTGATGATTGTTTTGTAACTTCACCATCTGCAAGTAAAAACTAATTTGTTTTGCAAAGGGCCAGATACAGTAGCTAAAAATCCAAGTACACATATCCCTTGTGTGAAAAAGCACAACTTTATTTTGATTATTTACATATTTTGTTTATTTCTACTTGGCAATAGAAATCTATCTGAATCACTTCATATTCCTGCATTTCTTTTCAGAGTTTAATTCAGTCACATTTTTAGGGATATTATATTCTGCCAAGGAATAAGAAAAGGACCTTCTCTTGAATAATAGATGTATGATGGCAACTCCCAGCAGTTCTCATCTGTTGACTGGTTCCCATGTTTCATAGTCATAGCTCTATAATAGCTCAAAGCCCTTTCTTTCTATGCCATTTGTGGATGTACAAAACTGATATTTTTGTTCTTTTCTAACTCCTAACATGAAGTTATTCTATGATTCTGTGTCAGTCCTATTTTCCTAGACACATATCCAGTATAGCTTTATATGTACCTCTTTGTAGTGCTACTTTATTTCTAGAGCCTCATAAGAAAGAGATCCCCGGTTCCCTGAGTTATTGGATCCTAAGAACTATCTGAATTTTTCTTCTATTACCACCTTTAATATGAGGCTAATCTTTGTAGCAGTGCAAGATGTACAGAGTCAAGGAATCCCTGACTGAATGTGTAAAGGACAGATGATGTCCTGGGTGAGTGTATATTGTTGTTGTGGGCAAAGCCATGTCAAGGACCAAGGTACATATGGGTTAGGCTTAGAATGGAAAAGCTTTCCTCTGTCCAAGTAAGAATGTTCATGATCAATGTGTGCAAAAACTAGCAAGTGCACTTTTGTCCTCCTAGCTGCTTACTATCTGAGACAGCAAGCCTACAGACTAAGACTAGCTAACTCCTCCTCAATGTGCTGTACATAGCAAACATGCTGAGGTTTTGAATTGTAATGGTAGCTGCTGTAGCTCCATCAGAGTACACACAGCTAACATGATCCCAGCTTTTTCTGTATGTATATCTGTGTCTGTCCCTTCTTCATTCCTTTCCTGCGACAGTCAGGTTTTCAGACTCAAACCAAAAGGGTTCCTGTAAACCAATTATTCACTGTTTTTCCTAGGGGTATCCCACAATTTCACCAAAAAGTATATCTTTTTAGTTTTGAGGTGGAAATAATTGTTATTCAAAGTTTTCCTCAGCCAACTCTTATTAAGAATTGTCTAGATTCCTGGCTGTACCAGGGAACTTTCACAAAGGAAAATGTTGATGCATTGAGGAATGGTGGTATCAACATATCCCTGCACTAGCAGAGCCCATGCAGACACCCAGAATGCCACGTAAGACCCTTGTTTACAGATCATCAACCCTTCCTCAGAGACCACCCAGCCTTTCACCAACAGTCCCCCTCCCCTCATCAACATATCCTGGGCCACAACTCCAGCAGAAACCTCCTGCTCTACCAAAGGCCATGCCAGTTCCCAGAACCCAAGAATCCCAGAGGTGAGACTGATACCCACAACCTCAGAGGTCACACAGGCAAGAAGACCAGAGAGGAAACAGAAACCAAGGGAAAAAACACCCGCCAAACAAAGACAAACTCAGAAATCAGCAATTAAACCTGTAATACCTCCTAATCCAGATGCCTAGAGGCCAGCATAACAACACTATCATCAATAGCCAGGGAAAGAGGTCACCACCATAGCCCAGCTATCCTTCTACAGCAAGCCCTGAATATTCTAACACAGCTGAAGCACAAGAAAATAACTTTAAAACCAACTTTATGAATATGATAGAAGTCCTTAAAGAGGAAATGAATAAATTCCTTAAAGAAATCCAGGAAAACATAAACAAACAATGTGAGGAAATGAATAAATCCCTCAAAGGAAGCCAAGAAAACACAAATAAAAAATGTGAAGGAAATGAGTAAAACTGTTCAAGACCTGAAAATAGAAATAGATGCAATAATCAAAACACAAATTGAGGGAGTTCAGGAGATGTAAAATCTAGGTAAGTGGATAAGAACTATGGATTCAAACATCACCAACAGAATACAAGAGATGGAAGAGAGAATCACAGGCATAGAAGATACAATAGAAGAAATTGATACATAAGTCAAAGAAAACATTAAATCTAAAACATTCCTGACACAAAACATCCAGGAAATCTGGGACACTATGAAAAAAACCAAGCCTAAGAATAATGGGAATAGAAGACAGAGAAGATTTCCAGATCAAAGACCCAGAATATATTTGTAACAAAATCATAGAAGAAAATTTTCCTAATCTAAAAAAGAACATGCCATAAAGATACAAAAAGCTTACAGAACACCAAATAGATTGGACTGGAAAAGGAAGTCCTGTTGCCACATAATTATCAAAACACTGAACATACAGAACAAAGAGAATACTAAAAGCTGCAAGGGAAAAAGAGCAAGTAACATATAAAGGCAGACCTATTAGAATTACACACTACTTTTCAACAGAGACTCTAAAAGCCAGAAGGACCTGGACATGGAGACCAGAGATGTCAGCCCAGACTACCATACCCAGCAAAACTCTCAATCACCAAGGATAGAGAAAATAAGATATTCCATGACAAAGTCAAATTGAAACAATATTTATTCACAAATCTAGTCCTACTAGAAGGAAAACTCTAGCCCAAAGAGGTTAACTATACCAATGAAAACCCAGGAAATAATCTTACAAGAGCAAAACCAAAAGAAGGGAAACACACACACATACACACACACACACATACACACACACACACACACATACACACACATACACCCCACACCACTGCCACCACCAACAGCAACAAAATAACAAGAATCAGCAATCATTGATCTTTGATATCTCTCAATATCAATGGACTCAATTCCCCAATAAAAAACACAGATTAACAGAATTGATCCAAAAACAGGATCCATCCTTCTGCCACATACAAGAAATACACCTCAAAGATAGACATTACCTCAGAATAAAGGGTTGGAAAAAGATTTTCTAAGCAAATGGATCTAAGACACAAGGTGATGTAGTCATTCTAATATCTAGCAAAATAGACTTCAAATTAAAATTAATCAAAAGAAACAGGGAAAGACACTTTGTGCTCATCTCAGTAAAGATCCATGAAGATAACCTTTGAATTCTCAACAACTATGCCCCAAATGCAAGGGCATCCATGTTTGTAAAGAAAACACTATTAAAGCTTAAATCACACATCAACTCTCACACACTGATAATGGGAGACTTCAATACTCCACTCTCACCAATGGACAGATCATCCAGACAAAAACTAAACAGAAATACTAGAGCTAACAGACATTATGAACCAATGAACCTAACAGATATCTACAGAACATTTCACTTCCAAACGAAAGAATAAATCTTCTTCTCAGCACCTCATGGAATCTTCTCCAAAATTGACCATATACTCAGTCACAAAGCAAATCTTAACAGGTGCAAAAAAAATGAAATCACCCCCTGTATCTTATCATATAGCCATGGATCACAGTTAGAGTTCAACAACAACACAAGCCACAGAAAGCCTAAAAAATCAAGGAAACTGAACAACTCTCAATTGAATTACCATTACGTTAAGGCAGAAATAAAGAAATTAAAGACTTCCTATAATTCATTGAAAATAAATACACACCATACCCAAATTTATAGGACATAATGGAAGCTGTGCTAAGATTAAATTTCATAGCACTAAGTGGAGAGATCTCATACTAGCAACTTAAGAGCACAGCTATAAGCTCTAGAACAAAAAAAGAAGCAAGCTCACCCAAGAGGAGTAGAAGGCAGGAAATAAGCTGAGGACTGAAATCAATGAAATAGAAACAAAGAGAACAATAAAAGGAATCAATGTAAAAAAGAGTTGGTTCTTTGAGAAAATCAACAAGATAGACAAACCTTTATCCAAACTAACTGAAAGACACAGAGAGAATATCCAAATTAACAAAATCAGAAATGAAAAGGGGACACAAAAACCGGCACTGAGGAAATCCAAAGAATCATAAAGTTAAACTTCAAAAACCTGTTCTGTACCAAACCGGAAAATCTGAAAGAAATGAATAATTTTCTTGATAGATATCACTTACCTAAGTTAAATCAAGATCAAATAAACAATTTAAAAAGACCTATAATTCCTAAGGAAATAAAAAGTCATTAAGAGTCTCCCAACCAAAGAAAGCCGAGGACCAGATGGTTTTAGTGCATAATTCTACTATACTTTCAAAGAAGAGATAATGACAATCCTCCTCAAATTTTTCCACAAAATACAAACAGAAGGAACATTGCTAAATTCATTTTATGAGGCCACAGTCACCCTGATACCCAAGCCACACAAAGACTCAACAAAGAAAGAGAATTACAGCCAGTCTCACTCACGCACATAAATGCAAATATACTCAATAAAATATTCACCAACCAAATCCAAGAACTCATAAAGAATATCATCTACCACGATCAAGTAGGCTTCATTCCAGAGATGCAAGGATGGTTCAACATATGAAAATCAGTCAATGTAATTCATCATATAAACAAACTGAAAAGAAAAGAACCCACAAGATAATCTCATTGGATGCTGAAAAAGCCTTTGACAAAATTCAACACCCCTTGAGGATAAAGCTTTTGGAGTGATTAGGGATACAAGGGACATACCTAAAAATAATGAAGGCAATTTACAGTAAGCTGATAGCCAACATCAAATTAAACTGAGAGAAGCTCAAAGCAATTCCACTAATATCTGGAACAAGACAAGGCTGTCCACTCTCTCTGTAGCTACTCAATATAGTAATTGAAGTTCTAGCTGCAATAATATGACAACTGTGGGAGATGAAGGGGATACAAATTGGAAAGGAAGAAGTCAAAGTATCGTTATTTGCAGATGCTATGATAGTATACATAAGCAACCCAAAGATTTCTACTAGGGAACACCTACAGCTGATAAATACCTTTATCAAAGTGGCTGGATACAAGAATTACACACACAAAAAAAATCAGTAGCCCTCCTACATACAAATGGCAAATGGACTGAGAAACAAATCAGATAAACAACACCCTTTACAATAGCCACAAATTATCTTGGGGTACCTCTAATCAAGCAAGTGAAAGACTTGAATGACAAAAACTTCAAGTCTTTGAAGAAAGAAATTGAAGGCAATATCAGAAGATAGAAAGATCTCCCATGCTCATGGATTGGTAAGATTAACATCGTAAAATTACAATTCTTTACAAAGCTTGAAAGGACAGTACTCAACTTCATATAGAAAACCAAACAAACAAAAACAGGATAGCTAAAATAATTCTGTACAATAAGAGAACTTCTGGAGACATCACCATCCCCCATTTCAAGCTGTACTACAGAGCTGTAGCAATAACACACATGGTATTAGCATTAAAAACAGGTTGATCAATGGAATCAAATCAAAGACCCAGATGTAAGTCTACCATAAGACCCAGCTACACCACTCTTGGGCATATACCCAAAGGACATTCCATCCTACCACAAGGACACATTTACACAGTGGAGTATTACTTAGCTGTTAAAAACAATGACCTCATGAAATTTGCAGGAAAATGAATGGAACTAGAAAAGATCATCCTGAGTGTAGTAACCCAGAGCAAGAAAGACAAAGATGTTATGTACTCACTTATAAATGGATATTTGCTGTAAAGGATAATCAGACTACAATCCACAGACCCAGAGAGGCTAAGTAAGAAGGAGCGCTTAAGGAGGGACACATGGATCTCCTTGTGAAGGGGAAAGAGAATGTATTTTGTGGGTGGATTAGGGGCATGTGGGCATGGGAACAGGAGGGATCAGGTGGGGGGAGTGGGAGAAATGGAGATAGATAGTACTGGGTAGACAACTAGAATTGGGGAGCACTATGGAGATGATGTAGAATAATGCTGTGAAAATGCCCTGGAATCTACAAGAGTGACCCTAGCAAAGTCTCCTGTTGACGGAGTATATGGAGCCTAAGCTGGCCATCTTTTATAACCAGGCAAGGCTCCTAGCAGTGGGACTGGGTCATCAACCCAACCACAAAACCTTTTGGCCTGCAAGACGTGCTGGGGCAATGGTGGCACAGAATTTGTAGGAACTGCCAACCAATAACTGGTCCAAATTGAGGCCCATGCTGGAGAGGGAGCCCTTGTCTGACATTGCCTGGATTACCAGGAACCAGAGGGAGAACAGCCCACAGACCCAGGATAGAACTAAACACATTGGGGGGAAAAGTCAATGAAATGATTCCTAACGATATTCTGCTATACTCATAGATTGATGCCTAGCACAATTGTCACCAGAGAGGCAACATCCAGCAATCAATGGGAACAAATGCAAAGACCCACAGCCAAACATTAGGCAGAGCCAGGGGAACCCTGCAGAAGAAGAGTAGTAAGGACTGTAGGAACTAGAGGTTTTGAGGAGAGCACAAGGATAAGGTCCACAGAAGCAACTAAGCAGGGCTCATATGGGCTCATAGAAACTAAAGCAACAAACACCGACCCTGTCTGTGTCTGAGCTAGGGCCTTATGGTTACGGAGCATGGTATTCTTGTGAGACTCTTACAGTGGCAATGTGTGCTTGTGTGTGTGTGTGGGGGGTGTCTCTCACTTTTTCATCCCTGCTCTTGGGACCCTTACTTTTCCTGCTACTGGATTGCCACATCCAGCCGTGATGTGAGGACTTATGCCCAGTCTTATATCTTGTTAGGCCATGTTCAGTGGATATCCCTGGAAGGCCTTCTCTATTTTTTTTTCCTTTTTTGAAGAGAAATGCAGGAGGAATTGATCTAAGGCAGAGGGGAGGTGGGGAAAGTAAAAAAAAAATAGTAGAGATACCTTTAAAAAAAGAAGAAAAGAAATTCTACTCCTATAACAGCAAAAAGCAACACTCTTCACTAAGAACTATGAGACTACACTCTTACACATGTATGTTCATATTTCCTATGTGTTTTATCTTCTTTTGTTCAAAGTGCTCTATAGTACTTTCCTCTGAGATAAACAACCCATGTTCAAATGTAGGTGAAAGATTCCATCCTGCAGAAAAGCTTCTCAAGATCAGGAAATAAACAATTCAAAAGCTTCAGGAAGTCCCTGAAACTGACCAGATTTGCTAAGGTCCTCCCTCTCCAAGCATATGTAAGAGGTAACAATATCTAAGAGACATTTTCAGATAAGACAAGCTGACTTGAAGAAGAAGAGACTTTCTAAGCTATCTGGAAGAAGTTTGGACCAACTGAGCCACTTGGAGAAGACACTCCCCAACCTGTTAAGCTGCCTTCAAGATTTACAGTGTGTTTCAGATTTCCAGGTTTCATTAGCTGTCGCCCATGCTGGAGTGGGCTTTTGGTGATGTAGCTGTCTTTGAGTCGTTTTTGTTTCTCTAAGTAACCTCTCATCCATATAACCTATAAATAACCTCCTTAAAATGCATTGGTTTGCCAAGCTGGATTTTGGTAGTATCCTTACTTTGGTCTGTCATGTTATCAGTTTCATGTCTTTGGTGAGTAGATATCTGTTTGTATCATCCAAGGAACAAGTGTCACACAATAGAAGAAAGGATGTATTATAAATGTAAAAGATTTATTATATTTACACAAAATTTTAGAATGTACCAAAATTGATCAAGTGAGCCACAAAAATTTTCTTTTGCTGTTGTTCTCAGCTTCTTATTTCAAAAGTATTCCATGCATGTTTCTCTTCCCAGATAGAAAAGAAACTTGATACTGATCTGTGTTGATGTATGCCACTCATTCAGTTATTGTCCTCTACTCCTTTTCCTTTGGGTCTATTAATGATTTTTTTTTGTGCCCTGCCAGACTCTTGGAAATTAAACAAATGTGAATGTAATTATCTTCAACAGAAGGACTGATTTGATGTTTTCCTCCATAGATATTCCCCTTTGACCCAAACCAGATTATGTTTATTTTTCCTTTGTGGTGAGAGGGTATTGTCTGGCAGGCTATTGCTTGGGAGATACAGCAATCACATGTCTACTTACTCCAGAAAAGGAACTTAGGACAGATCAAGGTAATCATTGTATCAAAATTCAACTTAGTGAAACAGTGAGTTTTATTTGGGTCACTAACAAGACTATAGGTGACTGAGTACTCACAGGAGACATTAAAGTAGTTGTATCAGTGAAATGGCCATCTTAGTATGGGTGACAGCCCACAAAAGCTGGGAGCCTGCAGCACCCCGCAGGCAGATCAACAGGTTGGAAAGTTCTTTTCCAGGTGGCTCTTTAAAAATGCAACCCTAGAGCTCTCTGAACATTTTGCAGGCAGTTCAAAAGTTGAGAATCTCTCCTTTCAGCAGTTTGCCTGATCAAAGTACCCTCACTAAATAGTGTCTATAAAGCTGGGAGAGGGACCTTCCAGAATCTTCCAAGTTTCCACATTCCTAGATATGTGAACTTTTGTTTATCTCCTGAGTCTCAGTACCCTCACCCTCCCTCTTGGAGAGACTGGTTGAATTCTGATGAAATTGTTAACCAATAGGGAGCTATATGAACATACTTATAGGTTAAATAATTCACATTTACAGTAACAGCATCATTTTCTATTGATGTATGACACACACACAAAAAAAGCACCAGAGGAGCTGCCAGTAATTTGTCACAAGTTCTACCACCTCCTCTGGAGTTTGTAATTACGTTGATAGCCACTATGTTTACGAACTTGAATGATTCAATCTGTGTGGCTAATTGCTTTGTTGTGGTGGTCTGGGGTAGAACTCATACCTGAGGTATGCCTGTAATTGTACTAACTCTCCTGTTAACGCAGACACTTCCAAAAGTCAGGTTTTCTTTAGCCAATTTGGAGGAAACTAGGCATCATGCCATTGGAGTTGGATAAGAGAATCAAAGAATGCTCGTGACTAAAATATTAAGGGGATAAAGTTGTCAAGTCCACAAATTCTGTCTTTATAGATTTACTTAAATGTAAAAGAGACTGTTTATTGATCAGCTCAAAGACACTCTGCCTCATGAGTCAAACACACAAGGATAATAGCATTACAAAATTTATCAATAAGATGATGAGAGGGATTAGATCCTCACACAAAGTACACAAGATTTTTATAGCACTTTGCATATACACAGTGTTTCAGAATAATATGTAGCTAACAAAAAGTATTAGAATAAAGTATTAGGATACAGATTTTATAGATTTCATAGATTCATGTGTAATTTAAAGAATCAAATATATTCCTATTGGATTGCTGATATTCAATTCCCTTGTGGTATTGGTGTTAGTGTTTTCAAGGTTCAGCTGTCATGAGTCTGCTTTTTTCAGGCTGGGAGAACTCTATTCAAGGTCCTGTTTAGGAGTGTATTATAACCATTTTGATAAGCCACTGATTCTTTTTTCCTATTTGTGCTACATATGTTTAGAGCAAGTCTGAAATACAAGCTAAAATAAGGACAAATTTCAGAGAAGAAGAAAGACAATATAGAAGTTGAAGTTTATGCTGTTTGGGGAGCACAGTGATTCAATATTAGTCATTTTGTTTGATTTGAATTCTTGTAAATTATACTTCAGTGGGTTAAGGTGAAAATAGTTTATATTTGATTTTTTAAATGAAGGAATGTTCTGTTGATTACTTTCCCATCCCTTGTGTAGTCTATTTTTATTGATACACAATCTAATATCTCCTGGTGATGAAGATGATACCTAATTTAAAAGAAAAATAAATATCATCAGTAGCATATAGTGCGAATTCATTCTAAATTGCTACACAGAAGCAATTAAACACAGCCTCCCCCTTGTATTCTTTATATCCAATGCACTTAAAATAGTTTCTTTTAACATATCCTGCACAGTTTGATACTATTCAATCTACTTCCTGAGCTGGAGAGCAGATTTTACTCTACTGTGAAGGAAAACCAAATATAAGGAAAAAGGTTAAAACACAAGCTGATACTAAAGAGGCTTTAAACTCTCATACAAACCTTGACTTTCTTTTTATAGGAGACTAGGACTCAAGCAGAGGTCATTTTGCTTCCAGGGAAATCTTCCGTAGTTATCACAATTGAGATGGTCTATTGTGATCTACTAGTAGCTAGAAGACAGGGAAGGGACTAAGCATATGCAATCCATAGGGCAAAATCTTTCCTACCTTTCCATTGCCCTTCTTTTTGTCTTCACCAACAAAGAATTATCTGACTTAAATATCAACAGTGGGCTAAGGAGATGACTCAGTGGATAGAATCCTTGCTGTTGTAAGTATGACAATCTGAATTTGAGTTCCCAGAGCATATATAAAGCTAGGCATGGTAGCATACATGTCTAACAGCAGTGGTCCTGTGGTGAGACGTGAGGCAGAGACAAGAATATCCCCATAAGCTTATAGGCCAGCTAGTCTGGCACATGCAGCAGCAAACAACAACAACAACAGCAAAAAAGCCTTGTCTCAAACAAGATGAAAGGTAAGGGCTGGCAGAATAGGTTTCCTCTGACCTTTACATGCATGCCATAGCACACACCCACATTCACATACATGAACACATGTACATACAAATATGGACACATATTATACATACAAACTTTAAATGCACAAAAGAATAATGCATTATTGATATTTTTGTTTCCTTTTCTTGTTAAAAAATTTCATACAATATACTTTACTACTTTTCCTCCTTCAACTCTTCCAAGATCCTACCCACCTAACTTTATGCTCTCTTTTGTGCTGTCTCTTTCTGTCTCTCTCTAACAAAACCAAAATTAAAAAAAATGAAGCGAACAAACAACAACACAACCAAACCAGAAAACAAACAGGAAAAGGACCAATAAGACAAAAAAAAGAAAGAAAAAAATCATTTTGTGTTAGCCAACTACTTCTGGGCATGAGGCCTGTCCTGAAGTGTGGTTAATATACCCAGTGACACATTCCATTAGAGAAAACTGATTTTAAAATAAATCGGTGTTATCATTTGCAGATAGCTTCTGAGTTAGAGTTGGGACACCATGTCTACTTTCTCCTTTCAGTGCTGGTACCTCATCTGGCTTGAACGTGTGCAGGTAGATCTGGTGCATGCTGCCAGTCTCTGTGAGTCCATATACGCATGAGTCCTGGAGGGCACTGTTTCTTTGGAGTCATCTTTCCTCTCTAGGTCTTATAGTCTTTCTCCCTCCTCTTCTATAGAGATCTCGGAGCAAAAGGGAAAGCTTTGATCAAGATATCCCCTTTAGGACTGAGTACTCCTAAGTTCTTACACTCTCTGTACATTGTCCAGCTGTGGGTCTCTGTCTTCTTCGAGAAGAAGGTTCTCTGTTGTAGGTTGAGTAAGGCAGTAATCTGGGTATGGCAGAATGTCACCAAGTGTCATTTTATTGCTATGTTCCTTTAGCAGAAAAATAGCATTAGGTTTTCCCCTAGGCTCATGAACTTTTTAGTCTTAGGCTCTTGGGTACTTTAGTAGTGTCAAGTATGGGTTCAATCTCATGGAGTGGGCCTTAAATACAATTTTTAAAAGTGGTTGGTTACTCCTATAAAATTTGTGCCACTATTGTGCCATTATATCTTGCAGATAGATTTCTGTTGTAGGTCACAGGGTTTGTACCTGGGAAAGATTATAACTAAATTGAATACAACCAATCCAGCACAATGTAGTCCTCCTCCCTCATGGATCTGGATTGCTTTGTTCAGGAAAGGTGAAGGTGAACAGTTTATAGTTTCAGGTTTCGTAATGTTAGCTGAGGCTAAATAAAAAAATATGCATGTAGACGCTCTGTCCTCTCCCCCCCCCAATTCCAACCCACTAGTCTAATCTCCAGCTTTGTATCACACCACGTGCTTCAGCCTCCCTTTCCTCTATGCCCCTATGCCCAGTGGGAATCTTCTGTAGCCTTCCTCTACCACCCTATCCCTTTGTCTCAGCCTCCAACTATGGCAGGCACTCCCTGGAAATCCACTGGCCAAGATGGCCAGGGAATCAAATAGGCTATCTTCACTGCCTTTCCTTTCCTATAATTCCAATCCCCAATCTTATCTCCAGCTCTGAACTAGACCATCTGCTATGACCTCTGCTTCCTGTTTGCCCCCACTCCCAGGGTTCCACACAATTCCTGGTGGCACACTGTATTAGTTAGGGTTTCTATTGCTGTGCAGAGACACTAGGACCACAATAAATCTTTTTTTTAACTTTTTTTATTCATTTTACATACCAACCACAGATCCGCCCCATCCCTCCTCCTGCTCCTCCTGCTTTCCCCCTCATCTCCTCCTCCAACACGCTAAGTTCTCCATGGGGGAATAGCTAAGCCTGGTAAATTCAGTTGATATAGGACCAAGTCCCTCCCTGCTTTATCAGAGGTGAACAAGGTGTCTGACTATAGGTAAAGGAATCCACAATAAATCTTACAAAGGAAAACATTCAATTGAAGTGGTGGATTATAGTGTCGGAGGTTTAGTCCACTATCATCATGGCAGGGAGCATGGTGGCATGCAGGCAGACATGATGCTGGCTGTATCTTGATCCGAAGGCAATAGGAAGTGGGCTCTGTGTTATACTGATAAAAGCTTGAGCAAAAGAGACCTCAAAACTTACCCCAACAGTGGCACACTTCCTCCAACAAGACCATACCTACTCCAACAAAGTCGTACCTCCTAAAAATGCCATTCCCTATGAGAGTATGGGGGCCAATTACATTCAAATTATCTCATTCCACTCCCTGGCCCCCATAAGCTTTTAACAGTATCATAATGCAAAATGCATTTAGTCCAACTTCAAAAGTCCCCATAGTCTATTACAATCTCAACAATGTTTAAAAGTACAAAGTTCTGCCGGGCGATGGTGGCGCACGCCTTTAATCCCAGCACTAGGGAGGCAGAGGCAGGCGGATCTATGTGAGTTCGAGGCCAGCCTGGGCTACTGAGTGAGTTCCAGGAAAGGCGCCAAAGCTACACAGAGAAACCCTGTCTCAAAAAACCAAAAAAAAAAAAGTACAAAGTTCAAAGTCTCTTCTGAGATTCATGCAATCACTTAAAGGTAATTCCCTGGAAAATCAAACTAAAAAAAGATAACATACTTCAAACATATAATGACACAAGGTATATATTACTGTTCCAAAACGTAGGGAAGGAAGCATAGTGAGGAAATACTGGGCCAAAGTAAGACCAAAAAACAGCTGGGCAAACTCCAAACTCTGCATCTCTGTGTCTGATATCAAAATGCTCTTCAGATCTCTAACTTGGCTCAGCTTTGTTAACTGCAACACACTTCTCTCTCTTGGGATGGTTCCACTCTCTGTTAGCAGCTCTCCTTGGCAGGTATCCCATGGCTCTAGCATCTCCTACATCATGGGCTCTCCAAGGCAATACAGGCTTCACCTTCACAGCTTCACACAATGCCCTCTCTAGGCCTCCATTCAAGGACACTCCTGATACATGCCTGGCCTCAGTGTCTTTCCTTAATCTTGGGGACAAATTTCATAGCCCCTTTCTTCTCTCCTTAACTATAGAACCACATGGTCAAAGCTGCCAGGTTCTGCTGCTTACTGGGGTTGGAACATGGACCACTTGTTCAATTACATCTTCATCAGCTTTCTGTTTTTCACTGTCTAAGCTTGGCTATCCTGAAACTGGATCTCTAGACCAGACTGGCCTCAAACTCAGAGATCTGCCAGCCTCTGTGTTCTGAGTGCTGAGATTAAAAGTATATACCACCACATCCAGCTCTAAGCTTTTCTTGTTCCTTTTCACCAGTTGGAAATTTAGCTGGGTGGGATCTTGCCCTGAGGGCACCACTCCCTTTATTCCATTTTTTAATCTCTTTATCTCTTTGAACAAGAGATGTAGCTCTATTCCACTTACTGATGTCCCTTTTTCTCGGTCTGTACATTTTGTATTTTTATTTGCTCAGCTTGCTCCTTTTCATTATAAATCTTCATTAGAGTTACCACTAGTGATCACACAACAGAGTCTATACAATGCTGATTTGAGATTTCCTTGGCCAATGGAATTAATCCAAACTCTTCACTTTAGCCCCAGGGAGACTCTTTGGATAAGGGCAAAAAGCAACCACTTTCTTCACCAAAATATCACAAGTATGATCTCTAGACAACACACTAAAATTCTTCTCCTTTGATATCTCTTGAGACAACCAGACAGTTCAAGTAACTCAGCACCACTGTCTTCCATGCTCCTACTAGTATGGTCCATTAAGCAGTACTTAAAGAATTCCACTACTTTCCTAACCCAAAGTACCAAAGTCCAAATTCCTCTAAACAAAAACATGGTCAGGCCTATCACAACAATACCCCATTCCCAGTACCAACTTCTATCTTAGATAAGGTTTCTATTGCTGTGAAGAGACATCATGACCATGACAACTCTTAGAAAGGAAAACATTTAATTGAGGTGATGGCTTATAGTTTTAGAGGTTTTATTATCTTGGGAGGGAGCATGGCAGCATGCAGGTAGACATGGTGATGGCTATATCTTGATCAGAAGGCAACAGGAAGTGGACAATGTGTCACACCGAGGGGAGCTAGATCAAAAGAGACCTCAAAGCCCACCCCAACAGTGACACACTTCCTCCAACAAGGCCATACCTACTCCAACAAAGCCACAACAACTCAGCTATGAAGTCTTTGATATACAATGGTGACCTGCCTGCAAGATGTACTAGTGCAATAGTGACAAAAAGCTTGTGGGAGTAACCAACCAATATTTTTCCTAGATTTAGGCCTATTCCAGGAGATGAGAACCATCCCTGACACTGATCAGGTGACCCAGAACCTGAGACTAGGTAGCTCAGGGACCCAAGGGAGAACAAAATATTACTGTTTTGCTAAAGTAATGATGCAATATAATGACTTTTAATGATATTTTGCTATACTCATAGATCAGTGCCATGGTCAGCCATCATCAGAGAAGCTTCCTTCTAAAGTAGAAGGGAACAGATACAGAGACCCACAGCCAGACAATGTGCAGTGAGTGAGAGAACAGTACTAAGCGGGATGTCCCCATCAAATCCCACCCCTCAGGGCTCAGGAAATCCTGTGCAATAATAGGTGGTAAGAGTGTAAAAGCCAGAGCAGGTGGAGGACAAAAAGAAAATAAGGCCCTCTAAACAGCAGGATTGATGCACATATGAACTCACAGACACTGAGATAACATGCATAAGGCCTGCACCATTCTGTGCCACATGGGGTCCCAGCACTGAAAGGAGAAGGGGACATAAGTCCGCATCCCTAACCCATAAATTGTCTCTAATTGATAACCGCTAAGAAATGAAGAAGCAGTTTTCTCAAACGGCGTCTCACCAGGAATGCAAACTACTCTTAAGTGTAGGTCCTATGCCCAGCAATAGATGGCCAAAACAGATTCAATGGCGTCTTTGGAGGTTCCTGTATCATAATGTTTTATTAGTGGGTTTTGTTTGTTTGTTTTACCTTACAGGCCTTTTGCATATATACTATGGCTTCTAGTTTTGAGTTTTATGGGATTCCTGTGTGTGAGAATGTATGTGTCTCTCTATATGTGTTTGTCATTCTTTTTCTTTAGCGCTTTTTCTTTTGTTTGTTTGTTTTGTCCTATTCTGGATATTTGTTTTTATTTTATTATTATTCTTTAGATGATGGTTGTTTTCTAAGGAAAGACAGAAAGGGTGTGGATTCAGACAGGAGGGGAGATGGGGAGGATCTTGGAGGAGTTGGGGGAGGGGAAACCATAATCATAATATACTGTGTGGGAAACAATCCATTTTCAATAAAAGAAAAAAAAGTATTCATGTAGCCCTAGATATCAGTTTCAGTACTGAAAACACACACACACACACACACACACACACACACACACACACACACACACACGCGCGCGCGCGCGCGCGCTCTAGCACACAAAATAAAACAATCCCAGTGCTACATATTCATAAGGACAAGTGAGGATTGGATGCTGGAACTCAGTGTTGCATACTTATCTCATCATAAGGAAACATGAGGATGAGTAGTTTAAACTCTCATGAAACTTCCCCATGTTAAAATTACCTTATAAGAAATAATCGGCTATGAAGAAGAAAGAGGTATTGTTTCTACTCTTTGTATAGTCAGACAATAAGAAGTACATTTTCGAAAAGAGGAGGAAAGCAAAGTTTGAAAAGCACACTACTTGGAAACTCTTTTATGCTTCTACCAGTGTTCTAGTCTTAAAGCCTTGTGGTAAGATGAGAGGGGCCATCTCAGAGATAACTCGCCTGTGTTAGGTGTAACTCGGTCTCGCTGTAAACTCTAGTTGCCTTTACCACTGAGCCATCTTGCTGGCTTCCAAACATGGATTTGTGAAACTAAATTTAACAGAATAGAAATTTATCTCTTGAAACTTGATGAAAGTTTCTTTCCCTTTCTGAACTTGATTTCTTCATAGATTGGTGTTGGTCTGAATCACATTTTGACTAAAGATAAGCTGAGCTATGATGAATTAACAAAGCATTAAATATCAGTGGTTTGAATGAGCAAGCATTTATTTTTCCATAATGGAAAGTCTAGTATTTCTGGGTATCTGATTTCCAAATTATAGAAGAATCCATTTCATCTTCCTCTTGTGCTACTATGTTTAGAACACAATCTCTAATGCTATGTCAGGGCAGAATGTAGGTAGGTATAGCACATACTACATGACCTGCAAATAATTCACACAATGTCTGTTGATCTCCTATCAGAAATATCCACATGACTAGCTTACTTGTAGACATGACTGTCTTGGGAAATCTCTCAGAAATTTCACACAGAAAGTATGTGTTAGTTTCCTTGGTATTTAGGATCCAATACAGTCTGAGAACTCTATCATCCTACTTGAGATTCTATTAAGCTAGTTGTGTTAGAACTGAATTACTCCCCACTTTCACTCCCACTTTTCAGGGACACTCTAAGAGTCTATTTTGCCTCCCATCTCTCATCAGCCTTTAGAATCTCTGCAAAACACAATGCATTAGTAAGTGCTCCATTAGTTACCATATGGCATTCTTCCAAAATTTACTACTTAGCCAATAGATTTGGTACCCAAATCACTTTGGTTTCATACTATTTTTTAGATTGTTTCCAACTACGTTTCCTCTACCTACTGTCTCTTCTAGAAAATAAAACATTTATTTTGACATCCCATTCCAATTCAATATATAGAAGACTATCAAAGACAAAGTAATATCGATACTCAATAAAATAAAATAAATCTACATACATCTATAGAATTTTCAGTAGTAGTGGATGGTGAAAAGTGTAATTGAACTGAATTACAGAGTAGGATGATCTCTTCTTTGGTAAACAAAGAGCCACAGGCACAGAAGCAGGAAGTTCTAAAGGGTTTGAGTTGTCAAAGGCAATATATTAGACTGAAGTGGAGAGGAAGGAAATGAATCTGAGCTTTTAATGGCATGCTTTGCTGGAAAGATGGAATAGAATTTTGAAGGTCCCCAAATACAAAAGTTTATTTGATTCCACCTAAGGATTTCTATTTCATGCCCTAAGAATTTTTAACAAGCTATTCAGCAGAGAAAGCTGTAGAATTTACAGCAGAAGTAAGGTTAGAAAACAGTTTGTATAGCTTCTAGTGCTTAAATTTGAGTGCCTCGGTAGCACTGAATTCAAAGCATAATAAAGGAAAATAGCGACAACAAAAAAACTAAAGTTATAAGGCAATACTCTCCTTAATAAGACCAGAGAGAAATCCTTCAACTTGAAGATTGGACTGAAAAGCAAAGTGAAATCTTATTTCTCTGTGTAAATAGAAGTGAAAGCAAACTAATTAGCTCCATCTGAACTCAACTGGTGAGAACTAGATCTCAAACTCCCTGACTTAGCTGCCATTTAAAGAATATAAATCCCTTTTCCTGGGAAAAAATGAAATTTAAAAACAAAAGAAAAACTCTGTCTTCTCTTATATATACAATATTTGGCATATAATAGTAATAGAAAAGAAAATGCAATCTATAATATGGTGACATGAAAACAACAGTCACTGGAAGTAGATACACAGATATCATGGAAGTAGACACACAGATGTCATGGTCATGAAAACTAGCCCAGAAGCATGTTAAAGAATGTGCAACACAGAATGTAAAAAGGGAAGAAGGATACAGGACAGATATTACAAATCCAAAAGGAACAAAATGCAAAATTTTAGGTAAAGAAAATGCAGATAGTTATTTAACATGGTTAGAAGATAGGGAAATACATTTGCAATATTGTGATAGAAATAGAATATGAGCCAGCAATAAAAATATAGAACATCAGAAAATAGGAAAAGCAGCTTCTCAGTCTTTTAGCTAAGATCAAATACAGAAAATAGTAATAGTATCTACTATACTAACCTACAAGTAGGTGGATTTTTTTAAAAGGAAAGGAGAGATATAGTAGTCAGGGAAAACATTTGAAAACTTAATGGGCTCCAAAATTTCCAAATTAAAGAAAATACAGTGACATATAATAAAAATATTAATGCTTACTGTATTAGTTTTTGTGCTACTGTGCCCAAAATTTCTGACAGAAAAAAAACTAAAAGAATATGGATTTATTTTGGTCATAGTTTCAGAAGATTCAATCCATCATAGCAGAGACAGCACAGTAAAGCAGCACATGTCGCATTATGACATAGATGATGTAGAGAGAAAGGATGTCAGCACAAGACTGGCTTTCTCCTTTCCCCCTTTTTATTACATCATAGCCTCCAACCCATGGGATGGTGCTACCCACATTCAGAATTTGTCTTCCTCTTTCAGTTAATCCTTTTTGGCAACACTCTTACAGATATGCTTGGAAGTGTGCCTTACAAATCTCCTGGGTGCTTCTAAATCCTTTCAAGTCAACAAGGAACATCAACCATTACATTTACCAATCAAACAGGCTCTATCTACCAACCAGCCAACATCTACCAAATGTGCTTCACTGCAGAATAAAAACACTGAAATTTATTCCCTCTAGGATCAGTTCCTTGTTCTATTTCACCTATGAGGACCGGGGTAGTATCTTAGTTGTAAAGAATTTGCCTAGCATGTGCAATGCTGTATTCCATCCCTAGCTCTGAAAAGGAATCTCATCTTCGAATCAGGACAAAGTCTGGGATGCTTTGTGTCTGGCTTTCAACTTCAGTATATATTTCAAAATGTATTTTTAGTCTACTCCTTTCTCTTCATCATCACAAGGTACTTGAAGCACAAACGTAAGAACAAAATGTTCATTGTTAATAACCGCATTAAAGTTTTACTCAAAGCAGGTTATTATTCTGTGGGAAATAGCTGAGTGTTTCAACGCAATACTTTCTGAGGCCTGTTCTTATTCATAATATTCCATTACAGGTGTGATCCACTCATTTACATGGAAGCATGAATGAAGTGATTCCTATTATGATGCAAAATACAGGGGAGATGAATAAATATTTTTCTAAGTGCCTTGTATGGTTCTCCCAAAGCAAGGTGACTAAGATCAGATTCCTCAAACAAGGACAGGTATATTGAAAAATCCTTACTAGTCAGTAAATATGAGTTTAATATGGATGGCTCATCATCATTCAGGTGGAGAATTGCCAGAAAATATGACTTAATTATGACCTTGCAGAGCTTATAATTAAGTGGGAAGTTAATAAATACAGGAAACACGAAAGTGCCAATAAGTAAGAAGTTAATCTTTGTTTTTATTTTATAATTATATAATAGCTAAAAAATTACAAATTTTATGATTTTATGAAAACCAGATAGATTAGGTGTTACAACAAAATGACAAAGCTATTATTGTGGATAATTCTATATTTTGTCAGTAAATATTTATTATATAATTATGCAATACATTGGCTAATTACAATATATGCGCGCTTGCGTGAATAAATTGAGTATCTGCTTATCACGTGAAAATAATTACAGGGGATGACTAAACTCAATTTTCCTTCTGTGTGTTGGCAGCTCTGAATCATGACAAGGAATCCCTTTCAGAGAAATTCAAGTTACATGTGATAATTTCATGTACTTCCCTTGACAGGTAAATATGTGAGAATATATCAATAATTATCTACATGAATCTATGAAATCATTGTCAAAGAAAAAAGCAGTACCAGTTAAGAAGAAGTAAGTTCTCTTGAACTGATGGCAATATTTTCTTTGTTTCACTTAATACTGCATGTAGCCAGGTGAGATCAATACTATTGATATTTCATTTTGCAGATGATATCTGAGAAATACACAGTTCCTGAAGGCAGAAGTAGTCAGTAAGGTAACTGAGCTTCAAACTCAGGTATGCTGTCTACTCTTTCCCTGCCTTATGCCGTCTAGTATACATTTATCCTCAACCAGTTACTGACCAAATTTGTATTCATTTATTTCTTGTGTATCAAGGTAAAAGTGTCCTTTTAAAGGGCACTCTATCTATGTAAGTCACCTAAATGATTAATTTTACTAGTATGAAAGTATGTAATCCAGTTACTAAATCAGATATTAGATCTCATATATCTTCCTCTATCCTTGCCACAGTGACAACTGTCTTTATATTTGCTACCTCCTGGTCACAATACAGGTATTCTGTCCTCAGGTATCATGTGTACATTCCAGACTGAAGGAAAGTAGAATATTCAAGAATAAAGGGACTTTTACATATAGTTCAAGAAAGAACCAATCATGTAACTAAGAGGTCCAGAAAATTAATAGATTAATTTTCTAGACTTTTTTTAAGAAAGAAAAGGGTAAATATAGATGAGATTAAATGATAAATGACACATTACTTCTCTGAATTTCCTTATATTAGTTTAAGACTCATCAACCTTCTGCTTTTTCTTTCTAGAAAATTTAATTTGTGATTTATATCCAATTTCAGACACTGTTGATTGGAAATTCTATGATACATATTTACTGATGAATTCTTACTCTTTACTATAGGGCTATGCCACACGCCTACTTTATTTCCTTGAGTATATAGCAAATGATATGGATCTATTCTTCTTTTCATTTATGCTATAAATCACTGATTCAATTTTGTTTTAAACAGAAGAAAATAATTTTCACTGAGAACATCCTTCACAATATGACATTGTAACAAATTGATTCAAGGAAAAAGACCAATAGGAGTATAAAAAGCTCAAATATACTATGTAATATTTCATAACCTCTCTATGATATAATCATCTAATCTGATGATAAGATAATTTCCCCGTGATAGTTCGAATGAGAATGGCCCCCATAGACTCATACATTTGAGTGCCTATTTACCAGGTGGTGGAACTGTTTGGAGAAGATTAGGTGATCTGGTCTAGTTGGAGGAGGTGTGGACTTGTTGGAGGAGGTGTGTCACCGAGGATAGTCTTTGAGGTTTCTTTTTTTTTCATTTTTTTGAAAGTAACTTTTTTCCTTCACATAATATGTCCTGATTACAGTTTCCCTTCCCTCTAATCCTCTCAGTTCCTCCCTTACCCCCTCCCAACCAAATCTACCCCCTTTCTGTCTCTTATTAAAAAAAGGCTTCTAAAGGATAATAGTAAAATAAAATAAATAATAAATAAAAAGATAAAATAAAACTAATACAGTGGAATAGGACAAAACAAACTAACAGAAGGAAAAGAGTCAAAAAAAGGCACAAGAAAAAGATATAGATACAAAATCACATTTGTTTACATACTCAGGAATTCCATAGAAACACTAAACTGGAAACCATAGCATATATACATATATATGTGGACATTTAGGATAAAAGGCTTATATATTTATATAAAATATAAATTTATTTATAGTATATTTATTTATTTTATTATTTTATATTTATTTATATAATATATTTATTATATTATATTATTTATATATATTAAATATATATTTATATAAAATAAAAAATAAGATAAAATTTTAAACATTCCCTGAGACAACATTATGCAACTACTTCCAGGCCTAGCACTGCTTTCTTTCTTTATCTGCTGCCTGAAGATCAATATATAAATCTCTCAACTACTGCTCCAGTACACAGCCATAGTTTGCTTCCCACCATGACAATCCTGGAGTAACCCTTTAAAACTGTAAGCAGCTTCACAATTACATGTTTTGCTTCATAAGAGTTGCCTTGATCATGGTGTGTTTTTGCAGTAATAGAACAGTAACTAAGACAATAGCCAACAAATAAAAACTGCAAATATTTAAGGTTTACAATATGATGTTTTGTGTACATATACATTGGGAGATGACATTCACAATGAAGTAACAGGTACTTATGCCAAATTATCTACTCCCTTAGCAAATTTCAGCTATACAATGTTATTATAGACCATACTTATTGTAGTATATTTTAGAACCACAGAATCTATTCATTTTGTTGCTGTAGTATTTTTCATACAATAACCACATATAATCCTCTAGCCAGTCCCTACTAGGTACACTATTTCTTCAGTTCTACATATGAGAGAGGTCCACATATGAGTTAGAATTTATCTTTCTATGCCTGGCTTATTTTGCATCATGTCCTGTAGGTTCATCCATGTTTTTAAGTTTTTATGATTTAATAATAATTTATCAATTAAAAGTTATACATTAATTTATTCATTCACAGGAACTTAGGAAGTCAGGACAGAAACTCAAGCAGGGCAGGAACTTAGAGGCAGAAGTTGACACAGAGGCCATTGAAGGATGCTTCTACTGGATTCCTCCCCATGGCATGCTCAGTCTGCTTTCTTGTAGACCCCAGGACCACCAGCCTAGGGGTGGCACCACCCAAAATGGGCTGGGCCCTCCCACATCAATCACTAATGAGGAAAATGCCCTACAGGCTTGCCTGCAGCCCAATCTTATGGAGGTGTTTTCTTAATTGAGTTTCTTCCATCTCAGATGACTTTAGCTTGTGTCACGTTGACATAAAACTAGCTAGGACAGTTAGTACAAGATAAGTCATGTTCTAAATGATGTCCTCATAGCCATTTTTCTTATCCATGGCTCAGGATCACTCCCCACATTACAGATAGAAGTTTCAGCTTTTCCCATGCCATTTCAGTCAGTGTGGTTGGAACCAAGTAGGTTTAGCCGAGAACAATAAAGGCATAGATTATCATATAATGTTCATGACAGTGATGATCTACAGAAGGAACACTGAGGCTGTAAATGACGTGGGAATACAGAGAAATACGAGGAATAGCAGCAAGGCTGCTAAGACTGTCTCTCTCTTCATCTCTCTCTCTTTCTCAATATTCAGGAAAATAATGTGAGAAAAAGAACTTCACTTCTTACATGAATACAAAATCAAACAAAACAAATGTAGCCGGAAGCTGGTATCATGTACAGCTCTAGGATTCACAGTGTGGCGTGTGAGGTTATCAGCCTAGGATAAGATACTGTATGTCAGTTTTCTAACTCTAATATTTCTATTTTTCTCTAGGAGTAATGGTAGCTTCAAAATCTAGAATAAGAGCAACATTCTATAAGTGATAAAAATCTTAATATTTTATTGTTTAAACAAAGATTTTTTTTGGTTATATGTTAAAACTCAAATAGTTTTTCATGGGAAAATTTAGCTGCAAAGACAGTAAGTGGCTCTTTTCTCTCCCCCATTCCACATTTCCTTCTTCTTTCTTGATCTCTCCCTATGTTCCTTATCTTTACCCTTCTTATTCATATCCTTTAAATCTATCTTTTCCCCATATCTGTTACTGGGCTACACATGAAAAAAAAAAACTGTGGGTAATTGCCAATTAATCTCTGATAGACACAAACTGTTCAGACAGATAAGTATTTCTTAGTTCAGTTTAATTATCAACACTAGCAAATAAAATTGGACTTCACATATGTAATTAAAGCCTGGAATGTTATATTTCATATGAGGAATGCAAAATTTGCCAACATCTCAGTATGGGAATGATTCTAATGGGTGATAGAAGTATAACATCCATGAATGATCACTCATGCTTCAGAAGAATAATAGGATTAATGAGTTGAGAAATTGCTTTTACTGCCAGTAACACTGGCCAATAAATATTTCAAATGACCATAAAGTTTGTGTGTGATTGGCTCAGACTAACATCTTCAAATGTTACGTGAGCTGCAAATAAGAAAATGAGAAGGCTATTATGGGAGTCATTGGTTAGCTTGTTCTCAAGTCCTGTCCAGGTTATTGATACAGCTGTGAAAAATTTTATCATGATGTATAGAAACGTAAACAATGGAAATGTTTATTTTACTTATGTATCTTTAATTTGGATCTCACCCAGCAGGGACTACTTATCTCTGGTCCATGTGATATCACCTGGGCTAGCTCTAAGGCTAGGGGCTGGAATCATCTAAAGACTCACTCCTACCTTTTCTGAGCTCTGATATCAGTTGCTACTTGGAAGTATAACTAGAACTCTTATATGAACTGTTTTCTTATCATGATTGGCTACTGATAGTTTCTAGACTTTCTGTCTACCCTCTATTTGCTTGTATTATTGACATCTAAAAAGTAACCTGCTAATTTGAATATACACCAAACACGGTGTTTCAGAAGAGATTGGGAGTGGGAAGAGAGAGAGAGAGAGAGAGAGAGAGAGAGAGAGAGAGAGAGAGAGAGAGAGAGAGAGAGAGAGAGAGAGAGAGAGAGAGAGAGAGAGAGAGTGGAAATCATAAAAATAAAGTAAAAGCTATATCCTTTTTATTGAGTAACGGAGTCAATTCTTACTATAGTCTTCCTCATGATCATGTCACTAGGTCAACAATACTCAAAAAAAACAGACAATAGGTCCCACTTTTTAGAGCAAGAGATTCAAGAAATATGTAAATGTTCTTTTTAAATTCAGCAGTCCTAAGTATTAAACCTAGGGTCTTGTACATGCTAGCCTGTGCTACCTACTCTAATTGAAAACTGGCACAATTGGTTTCTTTCTTCTAGTTATTAGCTTGATTATTCATTTTCCAAGCTTTCTTTCTCCTTCTGTTCATCTAAATTTCAGGGCATCTATTTTTGCACACTACCTTCACTCAGACTCAATGCCTACTGGTTTCTGTTTAGTAGCAGCCAGTGAAACACACTGACAAACATGTAGGGCAACAAAAAGAGGAAATTAAAATGATTTGTTCTATTCTCTTTCTGCTTCAGGCAGAACCTTCAGTCATTTCCCGCATTTCAGTTTTTTAGTTCCAACTTGAAGTCATTCATATCTGTGCTTGTTGTGGAGGACTCGATGTCCATTATCCTATCCTTCTACCAACAATGGTGGCAACAGACTTATTTTGCTAGTCTGTGATTTCCCCTCCCATCTTCCATTTGGCTTTTTTGGTTTTGCCTCATTCATTCATGTATTTATTTGAAAATCACATTTTGTAATTACTTCCAAGTATAAATTTCCCCCTAAATAACCCAAGTGAATTTTGCTTTTGTGACTGGATCCTGTCATAGGTAGCTACAAGAATACAAAGAGCATAAATTGAAAGTAAAGACTCCATTGGAAAGTTGAAAATGTGTGTGTCTTATTTAATTTTCTATTGCTGTGAAGAGAAACCAAGACCAAGGAAACTCATAAAATAATTCATTTAATTGGGGACTTGCTTACAGTTTTAGAGGGCTGGTCCATGGTGGTTTATAGACAGGCATGGCACTGAAGTGGTAGCTGAGAGAGCTTTACATCCTGATCCACAGGCAGCAGGCAGACAGAGAGACACACACACAGAAAGAGAGAGAGTCAGAGAGAGAGAGACAGAGAGACAGAGAGAAACAGAGAGACAGAGAGACAGAGACTGGTCCTGGTGTGGACTTTTGAAACCTCAGAGCCCATGCCCAGTGATACGCCTCCTCCAATAAGGCCACATACCTCCTAATCCTTCCCAAAGAGTTCACCAGCTGGGGACTTGTTGGGAGCATAAACGACCTTGTGCCCACAGATCACCAGGGAAACCAGGAATGTTGATCACCCAGGGTTGACTCCTCAAAGAATGAAATAATTAATACCTGTTTTCCACCCAGAAGGCTAGGAGTAGATCTTGTCAATGACCCGGTGACCTTTATCTGTAGAGTGAAACCTCACCCAAATCCCCCAGAATGTTTATCCCAGGCTTTCCTTCCCTATAACTTCATGTTTAGTTTTGTTTCTCAGTTAATAGGACCCATCCTTAGGGGAGAGGTCACAATTACCTTATTGCTGACCTCTATGCTATCTCAGTCAGAAACCACACCAGATCCTAGGCCCTTAAGCTACAGACCCCATCTTCATGGTTACATGTCTTTTGCAAAGGTGTTTTGATGTAGCCATACCTTACTTTATTGTGCACATGGTATTATAATGATTATTGCCAGAAAACTTTTTCAAAAATGTACTGGATTTAAATATGTCTAAAATAAACAGGTCTTGTGTCAGATCCTCTAGAAATTTAAACCAGCACTGGCTGAGCCGTGATGAACTGAGTTTTCCTTCTTGTTTCTTGTCGTTCATTTCTCTGTCGATTGTGATGCTTGCAGAGACCCTGCAGGGATTAAGCATGCAAATATATGAGTCTATAGGGGCCAGTCTCATTCCATATAGGAGCCATGTAATTGAAGCCTAGGGTTCAATTACACAGTTTTGCAGAATGGTAGGAATGAAATAACACACTGTTGTTTGGAATTAAATAACGTGCTCCACAGTTTAAGGTATAATAAGAATCAGATCAATAAAAATTAGCATAGTTTATATGTCTGGGTCACAAGTGAATAACTTTTTTCAGGATAACAGTGCCAATCACATCATGTTAAGCGTCAATTGTGAATTTTCAAAAATAAATTGTGAGAGCTGGAGAGATGGTTCAGTGGTTAAGAAGACTGGCTAGTCTTCCAGAGAACCCTGGTTCAAGTCCTAGCATCCATATATAGCTTACAACCATCTCTAACTCCAGTTCCAGAGTATCTGACACCCTCTTCTGGCTACTGTAAGCATCAGGCACATGCATGGTGCATAAATACACACACAAGTGAAACACCCATACACATAAAATAAAATAATTTTCAAAAATTAGTGTTAAAAACTACAATGAATGAAGAAAGCCACAGAGACGGATCAATGGGTACAGGCACTTTTGTGAAGACCTTGGAACCCAAATTTTATTCCCAGATCCTACAAGTTAGCAGGAGAAAAACAGCTTCTGAGAGTTTTCGTTATGAACTCCACATACATCCACTCAGTGGCATATCTGCACCTACATAAACATATGCATAGGCACATACCAAACATACACACACACATACACACATGCACACACACACACACACACACACACACACACACACACTAAATAAAAATAAAGACTATGGATATTTATACTGAATTGAGTAGCTATTTCATCTATCATTTTGTATGGTTATATTTTATATTTTATTATTTTATACCTAGTAATTGTGGGCATTTATGGGACACATCATGTCATTCAACATATGCAGACAATGATTGAGTACATTCAATGATAATATTGTTCAAAGGGAGAGAAATATAGTGCATTTGCTACATGAACATCAAACAAGTTTCACTGTGACTATTATATTGTCAAATGAACCTATGCTCTAGTTCTTCAAAGTCTTACTCCAACATCATGCAACTAAAAGCAATTTCTTTTGGTAAAATAAATTTTATATGGCTTTTTTTGAGTGTTTTATCATGTAATAAGGGACTGCATTCTACATTCCAAGGAAGAGATTCCTTGAACATTCAAAAACAGACATTAAAATTAAAAACTTTTAATTTACCAGCAACAAGGACAAAAACATTATGATATTTTTGGAGGAAAGTGGGGGGGACAATTCACAGGAATCTGGGTGCTCAGTGGGGTAGCTTTATAGGAGCTATGAAATTATACAACTGAATCCTCTCCTTACATTATGGATGTAGTTTATTTGTAATTTTTTTTCCTTTTAAATTGAAGTCACTAATCTTATGATTCCTGTGCTGCCTTGACTTTGTTAATAATTAAATTCTTTTGCTTGGCATATCTTGAATTTGAAGCACAGTGTTTGAGAGTTTCCAATCTGCGGATGTGTGGAAATGCATTATTGAACATCCTTCCAACAGCTCTCCTCTTTTCATTTGCTCCTCCAGCTTCCTCATTACTCAGTCTCTAAAACATACGAAGCTCGTGGGGTTTCTTAGAAAGTTCATGGCTGATAGCATATTCTTTTTGTATCTGCCACTCCTTTTTCCCTTTGTAAAGGAGTCTTAGATATTATTGATGGCACTATCAGATAGCACAGGTACTATTATGTCAAGTGGAGAAATGTTAGCCTCTTTCTCTGTAGCTGTGGAATCTATGTCCCCAAAGACATCCTTCTCAAGCAAAAGCAAAATCATCTAATAGAACACAGTGTAAGCACATGCAAGCATTTTTTTTTGGAGGAAGCTCACATGGATCAAAGGGTAGCTGGTATGTTGTTAAAATATGTAGCAGACTTTCTGACAATGACTCACAGCATAGGCACAACTCCCAAGACAGTCTTACATAATCTATCCCATTTTTCAGGCAGAACTGAGAGAACGCATGGTAGTCTCCAAGTATACACTGACTGTTCCCATAAAACATTGAGTAATATAAAGAACATGGTTGAGTATAAGATGTGTAGGGACTTGAAGATTACTTTATAACTTTTAATTCCAAATGGATAGGAGGGAGATGCAAAACAAATCTAAATATTACCAATTAAATTACACATCTTTAGTATCCCCCTACTGTCAACTCAGAGGGATGGCAACGTCTTTCTCTGGTCCAAGTTCAAATGTTGACAGTGTGTGCAAAAAAAGTCCACTGTAGCTTTTCGAAGTCGCCCCCTAAATGTTTATGGCCTGAAGACTTTTCTTTTACAGAGACTGCTCCTACCAAGATTAGCTAAACCCACCTCCTTATTCATTGTATATAATAACTGTCTCTTTCTTTAACTGTATACAGTAACCCCTGTCTTCTTCTAAAGCTGTATGCAATAACCTTGCTTCCCATTGTGTATAATAAACACTCTGAAGTTCCAGGCTGTGGTTTCTCCATCTGAAAGCCCAGGTTACCTGATCCCAGCTTTTCTGTATGTGTGTGTCAGTGTGTCTGTTCTTTCTTCATTATCCCCTGGATTCTAGTCAGGGTTCCAGGACTCAAGCTGTTCAAGGATGTGGCAGGTTGGTGCCATTGAGGGATGAAAAACAAGTTATGAGTTGCTCTTGGCATAGTTAAAAGCGTTATTAAGAATTCAAATATACTGCCCAGATTTTTTGTATGATATTTTCTTTGTGTTCTGACAAAGCTTGCCTGGAGATCAGAGGGAGGAGCTAGTCACTAATTAACCACTGAAGACAGGCAGCGATGACATAAACTTTTAATCCCCACACTTGGGAGGAGGAAGCAGGAAGATCAGGAGTTCAAAGTCACCCTGGGCTACACGAGATTGAATCAGTCTAAAAGAGAAACAGAGCCAGGTGGTGGTGGTGCACACCTTTAATCCCAGCACTCAGGAGGTGGAGACAGGAATATAAGGCGAATGGAGACAAGATCTCACCCCATTCAGTCTGAGGATTCGTAGAGACAGGAAGTCTCCCATTTGGTCTGAGATTTCATAGAGGTAAGAAGTCTCTGGTGGCTTGCTGTTCTGCTTCTCTGATCTCCAGGCAAGCTTTATTTGTCAGAACACAATCAAAACATCACACAACACAGATTGCTATGGGTTACCCCTCTCTCCCACATGTCCGTCAGAATTTGATGCTATTCTCTATTCCACTTACATAAAAGAAGTATTTACATAGAAGAAACAAGGATGAAAATGTTTTTGCAGGTGCTAAATATTTTAATTCTGAAACTGCATGCTATTGACTAATATCTCTATCTATATAAAATTGAACCAAAATTGTAATAAGATTTTTATCACCTTGTGTTTGTCAGCTATAGAACATATTATACAGAAGAATATCTATAAATATGAATATTGTGCTTAATAATTCAAATGTTGTGGAGTTCGAGAACATTAAAAGACCACCCAGACCCTACTAAGATTTTAATCAGTTGAATTTTATTTCAGGTGCAGAGGACCATTGTCCACTTGGTTGGATTTGAGACTGAGGCTTTGGCTGGAGCCAGCAAGGGTTTTTAAAGACAAAAGTCTTTAAAATTCATCCCTATGGAAGTGCACTTCTGCAGATAGGATTCCTGAAGATATGCACTTCTACAGAAGTGAGATAATACCCCATATCTTTTGCATTTCTAGATTTCCTAGAATGTTTTAACAGACTCAAGTTGCTGACAGGGCCAGCTTTTAGGAAGCTGCTTTTGTCAAAAAACAGAGTCATTTTAGCTACTACACAATGAGCACCGAATCTAAATCTAGCATTACGCTTTTGTAAATAATATTGTTTTGAATCTTAGTTATTTCACAATGTACATTTCTACCAACTGTTTTGCTCCCTCCCTCATTGTGGGTGTTTACCAGATCTTTACTGTTAAGCTTATCGGTCCTTTTGAGCTCTTGCCTAAAAATAAAAACAAAAATCCTAAACTTTAAAAAAAAGAACTTTATAATGGGTTTTTGATACTGACCCAAATTGCAATGCCTATTCTGACACTGGGCATATTTATGGCTTTTCTTATAACAGAGAAAACTAAAATGATAGGTGACATAGGGATTTGTAAAGGAGGAGCTGAGTGTTCCCAGGAAGCAAAGAGCTTTCTTTAGCTGACCTTTGATTTGCCCAGTAAGGAAGCCTCTCCTCCTCACCCGTGGACTCACCTGAGACCTTTCCTCATTTGTAAACTAATCTTTTCCCACTCGGTTCTCTAACATTCTGCAGACCCCTCCCGTTGCAATTAACAGTTAGTACGCTAATTCAGATGCAAGATTTTACCACAGCCTGAAAAACTCCAAAAGTTTAGACCTGAAAAACTCCAAAAGATTCAGACCTGAAAAACTCCAAAAATTCAGAGGAAGTCTCGTCATTCATGGAGCCAGAGAAGATGGAACTTACTGAATGTGGAGTTTTTTCACTTACTGCTTCTTAAAAGCCCCTGAGAGCACTTCCCATTTTAAAATGAGGTCTGCTTTTCTGTGGGGCATATGGTTCTACACCACGTTTCCAAGTCCAGATGTGAATATTATCTCTACTAATTATGACCTTGTTATTTTTTTTTGGTAGAGGACGCAGGTAGCAGGTCCTCCAGGCCCTAGTAACACACGTGCTTTGTCCTTTTAAAAAAATCTAAATGGTCTTCAAACCCAAGGAGACTAAGAACCAAGAAAAGGGAGCTCCAGAAATATATTGACACATTAAAATATAATTTTAGCAATAATTCCAATGCCAAAGTTAGCCCATCTTAACATTGTCAGTATATGCACATTTTAAAAGGACAGAAATTCATCTTTAAAAATAGTATAAAATTTTCAGCACTTAATAAGAAGATAGTTGTAGCTATCTTTGGGTTATCTCTTGAAACCTCAGTTGTAAACCAGGATTCTTGGAGATTACAGATGGCCTTGGTCAACTGTTATAGGTCATCCCAGAAAGAAGGATGTGTCTCACCTTAGAAAAACAATCCCAGGAAGGAGAGCCTGCAGGAGAGACACAAAGCCTCTTTACACTGGAACAATGTTTTCATTCTTAAGTCCCTCACCCTGTCTCTATAAGAAGTGTCAGGCAGCTTTTTCCCTGGACAGACCCCTCAACTTCCTGAATGAGAGAGGCCACTCCTCACAATGTGCACAAATAAACACAGTCCTATCTATTGAAGGTAAAACTCCTGTCTCTGCCTTCCGTTCATTCACACTGCCTCCAAAATCTAATACCTCTCCTATTTTTTTAACTTCAAAAGAAATATTTTATTCTTTTATGTGCATGGGTATTTTTCTTACATGTATGTCTATGTATCACTGTGTGCAGTGCCTTTAGTGACCAGGAAAGGTCATCAGATTTCCTGGGACTGGAGTTACAACCAATTTTGAGCTGTAGTGTGGGTACCAGGAATTGAACATGGGTCTTCCAGAAAAGCACCTTTTTTGTAATCAAATCTATCTTTTTATTTACTTATTTATCTATTTATTTATTTATTTTACATCCTGACCACAGTTTCCCCTCCCTCCTCTCCTCCCATTCCCTCCCTCCATGTCCCCACTGCCCTCCCCCCAATCCACTCCTCCATTTCTGTTTAGAAAAGTGCAGGCCTCCAATGAATATCAACAAAACATAGCTAATGTGGGACTCTGGAATCTTGGATTGGGCAAGATTTATTAAGGAATAAAATCCTTAATATTATTAATAATATTATTATATTATTAATATATCCTTAATAATATCCTTAAAAAATAAGGTACGATCACAACACAGAACAGAGCTGAGACACTGCTGCTAACTCAGGCACTGCCTTCCTGCCTTTTGATAAAACCAAACTGCAAGCCATGCTTCTAGGTCATTGGCTCCTGCTTGGACCACCCAAGAAAACATGTGACCCTTGCTCCATTGTTTTTTAAGTGATCACATATCTTCAGAGAAAACCATGCCCATAAGGCCAAAACGCTTCATTAAATTGGTCATTGGACTGAATGGCAGAATTCCTACAGCACATAGCATATCAAGTTGTAAGCACCTCTCTATGTATTAAGGCTGAACAAGGCAACCTAGTATGGGGAGTATGGTCCCTAAAGCCAGTAAAAGAGTCAGAGTCAACCCCTGTTCCCACTTTTAGGAGTCTCACAAGAGGATCAAGATACATAACTGTCACATATATGCCGAGGGCCTAGGTCAATCCCATACAGGCTTCCTGGTTGTCAGTTTAGTCCTTGTGAACTCCTATGGCCACAGGTTAGTTGATTTTGTGTTTTTTTTTTAAGATGTCCTTGACCCCTTTGGCTCCTACAATCCTTTCTCTCTCTCTTCATCAGAATTCCCTGAGCTCAGCCTAATGTTTGGCTGTGGGTCTGCATCTGTTTCCATCAGTTGCTGGATGAAGCCTCTCTGGTGACAATTGGGGTAGACATCAATCTATGAGAATAGCAGAATATCATTAGGAATCATTTCATTGACATATTTCATTGACATATTTTATTGACAAACCTCCAAAATTAACCACATACTTGGTCAATTTTGGAGAAGGTTCCGTGAAGTGCTAAGAAGATGTAGTCTTTTGTGTTTGGATGAAATGTTCTGTAGATACCTGTTAGGTCCATTTGAATCATAACATCTATTAGTTCCATTATTTCTCTGTTTAGTTTCTGTCTGAAAAACCTGCCCATTGGTGAGAATGGGGTATTGAAGTCTCCCATTATTAATGTATGGGGTTCAATGTGTGATTTAAGCTTTAGTAATGTTTCTTTTGCAAATATGGGTGCCCTTGCATTGGGGCATAGATGTTCAGAATTGAGACATCATCTTGGTGGATGTATCCTTAGATGAGTATGAAGTATCCTTCTCCATCTCTTTTGATTAATTTTGGATTGAAGTGTATTTTGTTAGATATTAGGATAGCTCCACCAGCTTTCTTCTTATGTCCATTCAATTGTAAAATCATTTCCAACACTTTAGTCTGAGGTAATGTCTGTCTTTGATGTTGAGATGTGGTTTTTGTGTATAGCAGAAGGCTAGATCCTGTTTTCATATCCATTCTGTTAATCTTTGTCTTTTTATTAGGGAATTGAGTCCATTGATATCAAGAGATATCAATCACCAATGATTGTTATTTCTTGACAGTTTGTTGTTGGTGGTGATGGTGGAGGTAGTAGTGTGTACATGATTGTGTGTGTATGTGTGTGTGTGCATGTGCGTGTATGTGTCTGTCTGTGTGTTTCCCTTCTTTGGGTTTTGCTGGTGTGAGATTATCTATTGCCTGTGTTTTCATGAGTGTAATTAACTTCCTGGGGTTGGAGTTTTCCTTCTAGTACCTTCTGTAGGGCTGGAAATGTGATTAGACATTGTGTTAATTTCACTTTGCCATGAAATATCTTGTTTTCTCCATCTAGGGTGATTGAAAGTTTTGTTGGCTGCAGTAGTCTGAGCTGGCATCTGTGGTCTCTTAGAGTTTGCAAGACACCAGTCCAGGTCCTTCTGGCTTTTAGAGTCTCTGTTGAGAAGTCCAGTGTGAGTCTAATAGGTCAGCCTTTATATGTTACTTGGCCTTTTCCCCTTCTCAATTTTAATATTCTTTCATTGTTCTGTATGTTTAGTGTTTGATTATTATGTGGAGAGGTAATTTTCTTTTCTGATGAGTCTATTTGGTGTTTTTTAAGCGTCTTGTACCTTTATAGGCATGTCCTTCTTTAAGTTAGGAAAATTTGCTTATATGATTTTGTTAAATATATTCTCTGGGTTTTTGAGCTGGGATTCTTCTCCTTCTTCTATTCCTAGTAATCTTAGGTTTGGTCTTTTCATAGTGTCCCAGATTTCCTGGATGTTTTATGCTAGGAGTTTTTTAGATTTAACATTTTCTTTGACTAGTGAATCTATTTCATCTATTGTATTTTCAATGCCCAAGATTCTCTCTTCCATCTCTTGAATTTTGTTGGTGTTTGTAGTTCCTATTCACTTATCCAGATTTTCCATTTCCAGAATTACCTCACTTTGTGTTTTCCTTATTGCTTCTATTTCAATTTTCAGGTCTTGAATAGTTTCCTTCAACTCTTTGTTTTTTCTTGGTTTTCTTGACATTCTTTAAGGGATTTATTGATTGCCTCCAATTTTTCAATTGTCTTTTCCTCAATTTCATTAAGGGAGTTTTTCATTTCCTCTTCAAGGACTTCTATTATCTTCGTAAAGTTGTTTTTAAAGCCATTTTCCTGTCGTTTGGCTGCTTTGGAATATCCAAGTCTTGCTGTTGTAAGGTAGCTGGGGCTTGGCAGTACCATATTGTCTTGGCTGTTGTTGATTGTATTCTTACACTGGCATTTAGGCATCTGGTTTTGGAATGATTATAAGTCTAGGTCCTGATTTCTGAGAATGTTTTTGTTGGATGAGTATTTTGTTCCCTTTTTTCTATTTCCTTTTTGGTCTTCTTGTCTTTGTGGCCTGGATTTCTGGTGACCAGTGTGGCCTCTGATCTAGTAGGGTGTTTATGTCCAAGTTGGGAGCTGGCCTTCTGGTGGTTAGATTTGCCTTATGTGTACCAGGACATCTCTTTTCTTCTGACTGGTATGGTCTCTGTTTTGGACTGCTGTGGTCAGCATGTGTTCTTTCAGCTGGTGTGGACTGTACCTGGGTCTATGAAGTCTGCTGGAGTTGATGGAAAGGGCTACCCATGGGGAAGATGATGAAGTTGGAGGATTTGGGTAGCAGAATGGGTTGTGGAGGAACAGAATCCAGGGTTAAGTAGGGCATTCCAGATGGCAAGCAGATCACTCAATGGCTCCTTAAAATTGGTATGGACTGCACCCAAGCAGTGGAATTTCAATGGAGTTGGGGGCAGGGTTCCCAGCAGAGATGAGGTGGAACTAGTCAGAGAAAGGCTTACTAATGGTCAGATTTTCTCCAGAATTGAAGATAAAGTCGAAACTTGTTTTTCTGCATCATCAAGTAAAGGTAAAAAGCAGCCAATGGTGCTGAACTAAAAAGATAGGAAGCTGTCCCTATAGTAAAATGACTCTAGCAGCTGCTCAAAACTTCCATCTTTACTCCCTACCCAGCACCAGCTCATTGTGAGTGACAGAAACCCCCAAAATGTGCCTTTGCCCCTTTGCGACCACCATTTTGCTACCAAACTTGGGAGTCACAACATTTGCCCCAAGTTGGATCCAACCAACTCTCCTAAATAAGCCAAATAAAAGAGCCAAACTAACAGTGGAAAGCATAGAACGATTTATTCAATGTGGCCACATTGGGAAGAGGGACAAAGAGACCCAGCAAATCCCCCCACACACACTCCAAGCCTCCAGAATCTATTTTCCAGGTTATACTTCTTCAACTTTCTACTCCATCATAATAGTGCCAAGTTGGGTACTAGACTCTTAATACACAGAACTACAGGGGACACTAGACATAGACAATGGTGGATGGATGGTAAGGTAGTTCTATTTTTAAGTTTTTCAGGAACTTTCATATTCTTCATAATGGCTATACAAATTTTCATTCCCACCAACAGTATAGACAGTGTATAAAAAAACTGAGGACACAACACGCCTAGGTATGGTTGGGGAGAAGGTTTATTGTAGATATTAAGGAGAGCACAGCCAGAAGCATCTGGAAGGATCCAGACTGAACATGGCCAGCACACTTAACTAGGCCATAAGAGGAGAGGGAGGTGGGGGAGAGTGAAAGACAAGAGAAGGGGGGGAAGCAAACTAAGAGAGATCCAGGAGCTGAGGCAGCCAATGCTGGGTGATATAGGGATCAGAAGCTGGGGGATAGGAAGTGAAGCCCAGCCCCCAGGAGGGAAAGGAATATGGTAAGGATCCAGGTGAGAAGTGTTGGGAGGAGCCACAGGTACTGAATGAGATTTGTCCTAGTTTTCTTTGAGGCCTGGTTGTTGATGACGAGGGGTGATTTAATCTCTTTTATAAATGCTTCCTGCTGAAATTGGGACATTGTTGTTAGGGCCCAGGAAGGGTAGAATGATGGTCAGAGGATGGGAAGGGAGAAAGGAATGCAGGTTGGGGGACATCTGTTTTGCTTTCTGCCCAGGTTCTGTGGAATCATCTGAGACTAGTGAATTGTAGGCAGCTTTGAAACAATCTACAATACAGAGGCTCAGGTTGGTTGGAAATTCCATCAGAAGCATCTAGAGCTGGCATGTTTGGAGCCATTCACAGCCTTATGTTGACTTGAAATCTGCTTAGACAGATGTAGTATAAGGACAGAAGGTAAGGTTAAGGAACCTTGGGGAAAATTTTTATTTTGGGTGTACATTTGAAACTTCCAGGACCCTTATCCTGGTTGTTAGGGAGGGCCAGTCCCAAGACCAGGGAGACTAGATAGATAGATAGATAGATAGATAGATAGATAGATAGATAGATACATGATAGATAGATAGATAGATAGATAGATAGATAGATAGATAGATAGATAGACAGACAGACAGATAGATAGATAGATAGATAGATAGATAGATAGATAGATAGATAGATAGATAGATACCCCATCCTCAGGAATAAGCCAGTGGGGAAACTTAGGATGTTGATTGACAGGAGTACTTATATAGAGACCATTTGATCTACTAATAGTGGATTCAAGTCTACTCCCTGAAACTTCCATGAATTGTTTAAGATTAAAAAAGAGATGAAAGTTTAGACATACTAGCATTATCACTATTTGGAATCTGTACTGAAATCCATACTGTAGAAAAGGCAGTAGATTTATGCCTTTGAGTCATAGTA
>LZPO01099885.1:1727910-1739381 GCA_001675575.1 Neotoma lepida
GGTAGCCCAGGCTGGCTCCGAACTCACAAGATCCGCCTGCCTCTGCCTCCCGAGCGCTGGGATTAAAGGCGTGCGCCACCACCGCACGGCGTATTGAACTCTTATTAGAGAAAATTCTATGAAATGATTCTTCAGGCTCCTTTCGATTATTTGTAAAAATAATTTACAGCCTAAGACACTCAGAGTGTAGCTTAAAGACCAATGACAACATCTGAGAGTTGTTAGATATGTGCTATGTTGAGTAGACTCAATTTCTGCTGAATCAGAACTTGCATTTTAGTATCTCCAGACTAACATAGTCACATTAAATTTTGAGAAGCAGTGATTTCTAGTACTGGAAAAATGGGGATTAAACTACAATAATAAAATTGGTCCAGAAATATGGAGGAAGCTTGAAATCTCTAGATTAGATGGCAGTGACTGATCAGAACAAGAAGAGTAAATTGTAGTTTAGAAGAGCTAAGAATGCTGTAGAGTGAGTTGTACTTGGAGAAAGTGGTACCTACAACAGAACTTAGCATCCTTTTTGACCTAAAACCAGACCAAAGGAAACCATAAAAAAGATGAAGAAAGAAAGCAAAGTCAGTTCCTCAAGAAGGAAAATATTTTCATGTATGCAACCTCTGGGAATTCTCCCTTATTCTAGAAATTGTGTAGCTATGTGAATCTAGCTGCATGATGTTTTTATATTTTGGTCCATTATGGTAAAGTGATTTTTTTATTAAAAAAAAACGTATTTTCAAATATGAATCAAAATAATCAGAATGTGTTGATGGGTATAAAATATTAAGAACACAATTAGAATATCTACACCTTCAAAAACAGTAAGCCAAGCTACTTCCCTGAGTTAGTTCTAACAGTCTCAAGAACAGAAATATATTTTCTACTTAAACTGTCTTAGAGGAAAAAAAGACGGGGAGAACTTCAATGTGTCTTACCATGCTCACATAATGCTGACATTCAAATATTACATGACATTATGAGTTAATATCATTTATGAAGGTAAATCTTTTAAACATGTGTTTAACATGTTTAACAAAGATTTAAACAAATCTTTGTCTACATGTGTGTCTGTATACTACATACTTTCTTGGTAGCTGCAGGAGCCAGAAGATACCTTCAGATCCCCTGAGACTGGAGTCACAGATGATTGTGAGCCACCATGTGGGTTCTGGGAATCAAATCCAATTCCTCCGGATGAGCAGCCAGTGAGTGTTCTTAATGGCTGAGCCATCTCCCCAGCCCCAAAATGTAAACATCTTAAATAAAGTTTTAAGGAAAAGAAAAATGTAAAACACTATAGTGTAACAATTAGACCTAACAACTAATTTTAGAAATGCAAAGATAATTCACACTAACAGCTGTGTAACTATAATTTATCACTTTAATGAAGAATATTGAATTCTAATTTATTTTTACCATGCTTAAAAACCTTTTCCTAATAAAAATATTAATGTAAAGAGTATGACTTCCCAGAATTGAGAAGGAATGCTTACCATAAAGTTATAAACATCATAGTTAATATGGAAACTTGATTAACATTCTCAATATAAGTAGTCACAAGACTGAATGCTCATTATCTCCGTAATATTGTCCTAGAAAACCTAGCCAGTATAATAGGACATTCAAATACAAAAAGTACTAACAAGATAGAGAGGAAGAGATGAATTATGATAATTTATAGACAATATGAACTTAAGAGAAAAAATCATGCTAGTACAAAACTAATTAGGAAATCCATTAAGGTGGCCACATACTTAATCACAATTCTTAAGTCTCTAAATTTATGCTATGCATCAGAAACCACCAGTCTGAAACTTCTATGGACTCACCAAACATGTCAATAGATAGTTTTTAAATGAACAGCCATAAAAAATTCTATGGAAAGCAAACCCCACAATAAAGCAATATTTTAAAATCTCTTACAGCTGGACCTGTGGTTCATGCCTACAGTCTCATTTACACAGGAGGACAAACCAGGAATATTTCAAATTCCAGATCTTCCTGGGCTACAAACTGGCATCAAGTCCAGCCTAGGTAACATAGTGGAACAAGCCACAAATCAGAAAACTGAAAGGAAGGCTGGAGATACAGCTCAGTGGCAAAGAGCACTTGTCCACCATATACATGGCCCCAGGCTCAATCCTTTCTCAAAACCCAGCCTCTTAGGAAGCATATTTATAAGAAATATGCAGAATCTATTTTAGGAAAAAATATGAAAGGCATAAAAGAAAATATAACTATATATAATTATGGATTTAAGAATAAATTTCTAATATAATAAATATATCAACTTAATTCACGGACCCAGTACTAACATACCCCTTAAGATACTTAATAGTGCATGACAAACTATCTTTCATGACCCATTTATTAGGGACAAAACTAAGGATAGCCAAGTGGTGGTGATAGAAAAAAGAATCTAAGAAGGGTTTATAAAAAGAAATTAAGAAGGGTTTTACCTTGTAAGGCTGAAAATGTTCTACAGTGAGTTTTGATGCAACGTGCTGCATTCCTGAAGAAAGCTCTTCTACATGATGTGTTCCTGAAGGAAGCGTTTCTCAGACTTGATAAAGGACCTCTTTAATCACTGAAGAAAATTTGACATATTAAATATGGTAACTGCTTACTCACTTGGAATAAACAGGTTCTTACTTCCTAACATCCCCGAAGGAAATTCTAAAGGGCTTATGTCATAGGCACAGCACACATACATCCACGATCATACACTGTAATTTCATTTAAAAAAATTCATATCTAGATCTCAGGACACCTGCATAGAAAAGACACGTACCATTAAGGTGATCAAAAATAGAACCATATTGAACCTAAAACTTCAGTAAAACATAAGAGAAGCAAAAGAAAAGACAAGTGACTTAACTTTGAAAATAATTTGCAAGTGAGGTTACAGAATAAATTCCTGCAACATTAAAAGTGGGGGGAATATTTGTTACCATCACTAAGCAAAAGATAACCAACACAGTGGAAAATTGAACATATGCTATGAACAAAGAGACATAAAGCAATAATGTGTAAGCTCATAGCCATTCATAAAATCCTTTATATGAATATTCAAAGTGATATTATTCATTTGATTTGAAAACTTTAATGTGCTGTTCATTCTCCTTATAGAAGGGAATAATTACTCTGTAGTAGATACTGGTGTACATCCTGAAGATAGAACAATGAGTTAGAGACAAGTGCATCTGGCTGGCCAGCCAGCCTATTGGAGAGTTCCATCCAGGCCACTGAGAGATCCTGTCTGAAAAAGAAAAATGAAAAAAAAAATATGGATGGCAGCTGAGAAACAACACCAAAAGTTGTCTTCTGGCCTCTGTATTCATACCCCTACATATGCATATGCTCCTACACACATGTACACAAAACACATACACACACAAAAAAAATATGCCAGACATCCATGTGCCAGTATCAGTCATAGAGAATATTGTACTATTTAGGAGTAAGAGTTTTCTGATTTTGTAATAATTGGTAATTGTTATCTTATACTTCTTTACTTATCCAACAAGCATTTCCTGTTTCTTCCACTTGTCAGAAAATATATTATGTATGTGTTAAATACAATCAGTGTATTAGTCACAGTTCTATAAAAGAACAAAATTGATAGAATGAATGAACACACACACACACACACAGAGAGAGAGAGAGAGAGAGAGAGAGAGAGAGAGAGAGAGATGAAAAAGGGATTCATTGCAATGGCTTCCAGGCTGTGATCTGGGTAGTTCAACAATGGTTGTCTCCCAATGGAAAGGCTAACAATCAGGTCATTGTTCAGTCCATGGGACTGTATGTCTCAGTAGTCTGAATCTGATGCTGGAGTCCTGGAGGGTTCCTAGAGAACTGCTGGTCTACATTAAAATCCCAAAGGAGTGGGTCCTAATTCCAGGTAAGGAATGCCTCGGCAGCAGGATAGATGAAGTTACCAGTGAGGGCAAGAAGGCAAAAGGCAAATGCTTTCTTCTATGTCCTTTTATGTGAGCTAATACAAGAAGGCATGGACCAGATAGAATGGATCTTCCCATATCAAATAATCCAATCAAGAAAATCCTCAAAGGCAAAGGCATTCACAACTGCTTTGAGGTTTAGTTGATTCCAGATGTAGTCAATGTGATGAACAAGGTTAGCCATTACATACGCCTTAAAATGTGTTCTTTAGTGGACCTATATTCTAATAAGATAGATAATAAACAATTTTATATATGATAGGCTATTTTGTATTTGTGAGTATGTGATAAATCCAAGAAAAAAATGGAAAGTAGTGCAGAGTAAAGATGCTTGAGGAGTATGGTAACATTGGGATGATGTCATCTGAGCACAGGCTTGGCAAAGATGAACCATTTGATACAGGCAGGTGACAGAAGAGAATTTCATGAAGAGTGAGTGACAGGTACACGAGAGGACTAAGCCTGTGAATATCTGGAGGACAAAAAAGAAGCCAGGGTATGTGGCAAAAGAGTAAAGATGTAGGGAAATGATCTCAAACATGTTTAAAAAAAATAGGAATGTGTGATTGAGTAGACAGATCATACAGGACTTTGGCCCTCATGGGGGTTCTTTGCAGTGCTTTTAACAAGGCAATGGTGTGATTTTAATGGATCTCTCTGACTGTACTCAATATGAAAACAAACGGCAGTGGGTAAGAGCAGTGGGAGCAATTCCAGGTCAGTCAGGACTTTTCCAGTATTCCCAAAGAGAGGTGCTATCACAGTGGTGGTGATGGACATAGTGAGAAATGGTTAGACTTGTTGTATATTTCCTGTAGAGAAAATAGGATTTGCTGGAATTTGGGATGTGGAGAAAGATTAAGGGGAAATCAGAGATAATATTATGATGTTTGGGGCCTGAAGATCTCAGGATGTAAATTTGCCATCTATCAAGCCGATACTTTGTGATACTGCTACTTTGTGACCTTCTAGTCTTATTTCTTCTTCAACCTTCACCGATGTTGCTGCAGTCCAAACAGCCTCTTTACTGTTCCTGAGGAACACCAAGCACTTGCCCTTTTTTAAACTTTGGGATGTTTGCCCCACAAACGGCTATGTGGCTATTCTCATCCTTTTCAAGTTTTGCCCAAGTATAACATATCTGAGTCCACTTGATGACTTAACATCTTGCCAGCATAAAACACTCTTCAGGTTTTATTCTATAACCATGAAACATACTATATCCTGGCTTATGAGTTATGTGCATCATTTATTTTCTGCTTCTTCCTGCCAATATTTAACCTTTATGAGGACTGAGATATCTTTTTCTAAAATGATGTATGTACAGACAGAATTCCACAAACATGTCTTGAATAAATGGATATAATTAATAAATATTTCCACTTTTACCAATATTTGATACTTCCTAGGTCCAAGAACATTTTGCTTTACTTTCTGTCAAATAAAACTTTGCATTTCTGTGTACTTCTCTGGGGTAGGGAAGAATACAGTAGAAATTGCCTCTCAACATTTGCCCAATCTTAATCATTCCCTTCATTCTGGAATTAGAGTTACCTGTGGCCAGCAATTTGATGTTGTAAGTTAAATATCATTAGTTTTCAGCTATTTGACTATCTTAAGTTTCAGTTTTCTGAGACTTACTAAACTAGATTACATTCACCAACCTGTATGCTCACTTTCAGAATGTTGTTAGTCATGATTTTTCTTGTTCGATCTCACTGAAGGTTTCTCCCAAATTCTTCCATATAATTTTATCAGTGGTTGAGCATGTAGTAGTGACAGTATGAGCCAGTTAAAGTGTCTAGTTTTACTTGTGAGCTTATTGTGGCACTGAATATAAATGTTTGTCTGGGAATATGAAAATGTTTCTATGAACAACAATTAATTAACCAAAACAAATATCAGATAGTATGTGAAGAGTGTGAATTAACTAAATAAAGTTTTATAAGTTGTTCAACATTTCAAACCAATTTCTTTATAGGAAGAACTGAGATGAAAGGGAGATTTCCTTTACAAATAGTGATAAGAAAAAACAAACATATAATAATTGTTTGGTAAGTGATTTTCATGAGCCAAAACTCTATAAGTATTGTTAGCTATTATTATTACTATATTATAAATCTCATTTTCTCATTTATATGTTTAACACATTATGTTTACTTCTGTATGTCATGGCTACTAATTCTTGTCTTCAAATTCAGGAATGAATAATTTTCTTTATTTAATAACTGAACATTATTTTTATGTTGAGACTCCATATTAGGTTCCATAAAACACTATTACAGTCCATGTTTTTACCTTCCTACTCACTCTTCTGATGCTATCTGTGCATTCCAGGTGAGTGTGTGTCTGCTCATCCTGTGTCATGTGTGATCAGCATGTCTTTGCGTCTGTTCAAAGCCTGTTCTGTGTCTTCCACTCTGGTATACACGAGACCTATTCCAAGGATTTCTACCACTCTAGAGTCTGAAGGAATCAGCTTCTGTATCCCATTCTGTATATGGTATTTCTATCACTATGATGCCACACTGTAGTATGGGAACCCTAGGGAGACTGTCTCAAGCACAGTGCATAAATAAAAAGTAGAGATTTTTGTTTGTTTCCACAGACTCTGTAATTCATAGATTCTCAGCCTTGTCCAGACACTTCTACACACTACTCCATTTGAGTCAGGGAGTTGACAGAAGGTGGCAGGAGCTTGGAGCCCCTTCTCAGGCCTCAGTGACCTGTCAGCTCCCATTGCCTCTCTTCTGGATCTTCTTCTCCCTCGGCCTAAAGAGGCTCCTCTCAATTTCAGTTGGAGAAGATTTGCTTTGAGTTATTATCTTCTTTATTTTATGATCGATTGGACTTATGAACTTTCCAGTGGAAAATACTCTTGTCTTCTTAGAGGGTCTCAGCATTTAGGAGACTATATATCTAGAGTTGCAGCAAGGGTAGAATCAACCAGAGACATCAAGGGCAAAATAATTGCCTGCTAATATATCTGTCTGTGCTCTATTCCCATAGAAACATATTGAGTATGTGTATTTGTAAAGCCTGGGAAAGCTTTATTAGGTTGAACTCCAAATAAGAAGAAAGATACCTCTAGTAAAAGGTAGGTATTACTGACCAGATCATTGGTTCTGCACTTATTCTTCTAAATTCTTTATGAATGCTTTAGAGCTGTGACACTCAAATCAGAATACCTTGGTGGTCTTATTGGAACTCTGAACTAGTCCCTAGCTAGTATTTTCTATTTCTAACAAATTCTCATGTGATACTGTGTCTGCTATAAGCATAATCGTGATTCAGGCAAAAGTCATGGAAAATATAAATTATATTTTAAACAAGAAGTTATGTTTAAATAAGTGTGTGATTCTTTAAGATCTCCCACTGAGTCTGCACTGAAAAATATCTCACTTTCTAATTCAACAGTTATTTGTAGGATACTGGAAGATTGGTCACATGACTTGCCTGTGTCCTCTTCTGCACCACCTAATGTGTAAGCTTCTGCTGAGAGGAGCACTCACCTAACATCCCAAAGTGATTGCCACTGCTTCTAGTGAGATTATTCCTTCATGTCTTCTTTCCAAAAGTGATCAAAATATGATGAGGTGTTGAGCAAATATTAAAACCTCAGAAAGAAACTAATAAATGGATAGTTTTTAGACCCTCCACTCAATTCCATCAGTGTGAGCCATTTGCTCTGGGTATTAACTAATCACTTCTCACTTTCTTCCCTTAATCTTTTTCTGGAAGGAGACCAGGTTGTGTCTACAACTAGTTTACAAAATATCATCTGAAACCTTGCCAGCATCTTTTGCAAATGCCATTACTTTTCCGCATCATATGCTACTTTCCTGAATTTGTCCTATAAAGTACTGTGTGTGGCTCGGGATTTTTTTTGAAGCATTCTCCTTAGAGACCTGGCCTGCTTTCTACCTTTTATGGCTTTCTCATTTGCTTTTCATGTCTCCATGCTAGATTTGGCTCCAATTCTTAAACTTCCTGATTTCTCTGCAGTCTGCCAGATAGAATTTTATTTTGAGGGAATTGCTTTTATGGATTAATGCTTTAACTTGCTGTTTCCTTGGTTCTGTGAGTCTAAGCAGTCAACTAACTCTGTTCACACCATTTTATTTGCTTACATAAGCAACTGCATAGTCCAAATGTATAGAAAATATTCATACTGAGTTTTTTCTAAAGCTCCTCTTCCAGCATGACAGGAACTCTCTGTCACAGGTATTTTCCTTCATTTCTGTTTTGTCTGATTCTTTGTATATCACAAAGACTTCGAGTCTGCCCTGGCCTCCTTGCTTGTTTCCCAGTAAAAGTGAATAGCACTGTTAAAGTGCTGGAGTCTTAATGTGAATAGGTCTTCAATTTAAATCTCATATGCAGGCAGATGAAACTGTCTAATTTATCTGGCTCTAAACACTCTGTTATTTTAATCATGACCATAGAGTCACATGTTGCTTAAAGCTGCTGCAGATGTATTCCTTGGAGGTTAATCACAAGAGTGTGGAGAAATTATTATTTTAAATCAAGAGTTAGTATTAGCACATTTTAGGCCCTTCAAAATTATTTTTTAAGCCCAGCAGTTCTCCTCATATTTTTTGCACTCTTTTAGAAAGCTATGATAAAACACTACAAATAAAATGACTTATAAACAATAGACATTTCTTTCTCACATTTCTAGAGGCTTAAAAGTCCACAGTCAAGGAATTAGCATTTTTGGTGTCTAACAAGGCCTTGTTTTCTTGTTCATAGGTATAACTTCTCCTTGTGTCCCCATATGGTACAGGGACAAGTAAACTTATTCAGGCCTGAGAGGAAGAACATGAATTGGAGGATGAGAGCAAAACATTCATATCACAGCAATATCCAATAGAAAAATACATATTAATTTACTGAAATGGATGTATTAAAGGTTGCATAGGGGAAACATTTGTAATAAGTCTGTGCCATAATTTATGTAAGTATAGATCAATACAGTTTATCAAGTAGCTAAATTACAATGTTGTTATATAATGCAATATTGTATGCCAATTAAAATGAACAAAAATACATACAATGGTATGGATAAATTTCACACAATGATTTACTGATTAGAGTTACTTTGGGTTTTTTTGGGTTTTTTTGTTTGTTTTTTTAGTACTGGATACTGAACCCAAGGCTCATTCATGATAGGTAAATGCATTACCATGGAGTTACATCCCTAGGTACAATATTGGATTAAATAAAGCAATGACAAGAAAAACCGTGAAAGAAGAGTATATATTGAAACCAGCTGTTGGTTGGCATGGAAACTGTTTTCATGGACATGTTGAGTTTTAGCAAAAAGATAAGGAAAGGACTTATTCTGCACTATTCCGTTTTATCTCCTATTTACTGTATTCCTCCTCAAGTTATAATTCTGTTATTTCAGAGACATTTCCAGTTTCTTTCACATTCTATACATTTTCTGAGTAGAGACATTGATATATATTGTTCTGGAATCTCCTTTAAAACATATTTATATCCCCAATGACCATGGACACTAAAAATGTCATTACCTGCTAGGGGAGAAAAATTATTCATTCATGGTTAAGAAGAATGAAGAGAAAGTTAAGTGCAGTGATGTCTTATCTATAGTCCTAGTTCTATAGGAGGTTGAGGTAAGGGGATTGCTCGAATTCAAGACTTTGGGGCCAGATTAGGAAAGATAATGGCTATGTAAAAGTTTTAGTTTTTCTGTTGCAAACCCACTATGTGTGGCACATTCATCTCGAATACACCATTTTGTTCTCAGGAGTCTAATACCGTAATTAATGAGCCAATTCCACATAGATTAGCTAACAATCAAGAGGGGTTTACTCCTGGGGTAACTTACAGAGCGAGTGAAGGGTCAGATACAGGATCCGGGAGAGAGAAGATGCAATCCAGTGCAGAACTCTAGCTTGGTCTCCAACCCCGCATCCAGGACCACGTGGGATCCAGAAGAAGAAGAAGCCAAGCATGTAGGCACCTCGAGTCTTAAGGGTCTCCCCTGTGCCACGCCCCAGGGGGAGGCCCTAGGCAGGTGTGGCCATTGTTATCTGTTGCCACTGTAGGGGCAGTGTTTCAAGGTCAAAGCCGAAACAGCTATCTACTACAGGAGTCTTAAGATGGCTAAGACCATTAATACAAGCATAGTATTTTATAACGTTTGCTTCATGTAAGCAACAAAGTCCTTTGTCTCTGATTCAGAAGCCCGTTAAAGTCAACGTCCATGAAAACGAACTAGCAATTACTGTTCTAGCTGTCCTAGTTAGGGTTACTATTGCTGTGACAAAACACTATGATCAAAGCAACTTGGGGAGAAAATGGTTTATTTGGTTCACACTAACTAATCACTATTCATCATTAAAGAAAGTCAGGACAGAAATTCAAACAGGGCGTGAACCTAGAGGCAGGAGCTGATGTAGAAGCAATGAAGGAGTGCTGCTTACTGGCTTGCTCCTCATGGCTTGCTCAGCTTACTTATAGCACCTAGGGCCACTTGCCCAGAGATGGCACCACCTCCAATGGGCTGGGTCCTCCTCTATCAATCACTAATTAAGAAAACGCCCTGTAGGCTTTCCAATAGCTGATCTTACGGAAGCATTTTCTCAATCAAGTTTTCCTCCTCTCAGACGACTTTACCTTGTGTCAAGTTGACACAAAACTAGTCAGCATACTGGCTTTCCAAACCTTTGATAGTGTGCAACCCTGTTTCTACCCTAGCAACTCATGTTCCACTAAATTGCTAACTGTTTCAGTCTCACGGTGTTATATAAGTCTCACAATCACAATGAATCAATTCTTCATAATAAGAAATTAAAATATTGGAATAAATAATGATTAAGCACACACTATGTATGAGACACTGAGAAAAATGTGTGCACATAAGAACTATCCTTTCCCTCACCTTATATGTTAGAAAGCTGGTGTGCAAAGGAAAAATGACTTCCTCATCACCCAACATGACTGACTTGAAATTTAAACCCAGTTACTCTAACTTCAAAGCTCATGCTCTCAAATCTGCAGTCTTATTCAGAGACCAAGTACATTTGGCAGCAGGGGTAAGAACTATGTCTCAATTTGGTAAAATGTGGTAGAAATGGTTAAAATAGATAAAATCAGACAAATCCAAATGAAATAATTGTTATAAAGCCATTTGTGGAAGCATTATGACTTTGCTGTTAAGAAACTCACGTGTGTGTGTGTGTGTGTGTGTGTGTGTGTGTGTGTGTGTGTGTGTTTCACCAAACATTGATTTGGAAATATATTTTGATATAGAAATAGCCATCCCTAGTAGCTTGTCATTACAGCTTGAAGTCTCTAACCAAAAGGATGGTATTTCTACCAATCTAACACTTACATTGAAAAGTCTTTCCGTTTATATGATAGTATACTTAAGTGACCCCAAAAATTCTAGCAGGGAACTCCTACAGCTGATAAACTCCTTCAGTAAGGTGTCAGGATACAAGATTAACTCAAAAAAGTCAGTATCCCTCCTATATA